>PVKM010005546.1:0-47374 GCA_004027735.1 Carollia perspicillata
TAATAACATACAATAAAATAGCCTGGTTTGGTTCAGGTGAATCAACTCCCATGAACAAGGAGTTCTGTCCAGCCTCACGAGTCCAGGACTGTTTTCATCTACCATCGTCCTGATTTCTGCCCAACCTTCATTCCTTGGTCATCTCTGTCCACTGGGCCAAACCACTCTTCCTGAATGCTAGAGCAGGGCTTCTGCCAGGCCCTCGGTCCTGGTCCCAGCTTTGGCAGAGCTCTCAATTAAACTTCTCTGACCCCCAAAAGAGTTCTCTTTTGATGCTCAGCTTCCAGAAAAATCAACACTAAGGCTCTCTTTTGGAACTTTCCTCTATTTTCTGCCTGTTTCCCTTTTAAGCCGTTGTTCACTAGACTCTAAGCCATCTTGGAGTCTAAGATGGAGGAATAAAAAAGCATCTTTTGTTTACCCATTCAAAGGTAACCCTTATTAATCATGAGAGCCATTTCAGAGATGTACACACTGTGGCGTGTACTGCATGTGGACTGACCATGCCTAAGTTAGCCTCTGATCCATACTCTCTGTGAAGCTGGGTCAGGACTACAGTGGTCGTTTGGACTCTCTGTTTATACCAAACACTTGAGGGGCTTCTTTAACTCTAACCTTTGCAAAAATAATAAGAGGACTAATTAAGAATTATGGCATCCAGAAAAGGCATAGAAATGAATTTGTCTTTTAAAACTTTGTTTTTAAATTTGCAAATGCAAAAGTAACACATCCTCATTAGAAAAAGTGAAAAAGACATAAAATCAGAAAAATTTCACCCCTAACCCCTCCCATTAGTCTTGTGTTCTGCATTTCTTTTAAATATTTGGACTCATACTATATATATAATTTGGAACCTTGCCCTTTTTTTCCACAATCATAAACACATTGACAGTATCACAGATCTTTGTAAATGTCATGGTGAGTGGCTGCATATTGTTCCATCGTAAGGCCATGCCACAACATCTATATATTACCATTTAATATTTCTAGCTGGGCTAGACTAGTTAGCTGATTATGACTTTTATTTCTTCTGTCTTGTACAACCCAGCATCTTGAGAAGATGATAAGGAACAATTGCCCAAGGCCCAGGTGTAGTCAGGAAGAAAAAGAAAAGGTCCACAAATTGTATAATTAACCCTTAAATAGTCGAAGTGGAATGTATATAAATGTTTAATTATTTTTTTGGTTTTCTCTCTTTAAATCTCAATCTATCATCCCTCAGATCCAAGGCCTTAAACTCCTGGCAACTGGCAGAGAACAAATATATTGATATAATTGGTTATTGATGTTTCCACCTCCAAAAATCCTTCATGCCATCTGTCTATTTTTTCATTAAGGTGTAGAAGTGCATATTAAACTTTATTTAAGGCTTTTTTATTTTTGCAGTGGGGATTTCCAATATTCTTGAAGTAGCTGGACTTGCCCTGGAATATTACATAACTAGGGTCTTCAAACTGTGATGAAAGTCATGTTAATATTACGTCTTACATGACAAGAGGAACATTGCTCTGTGTCTTGATGGAACGGCAGTTTTGAGAAGCCAATGGGGAGAAAAATGCTGTTGTTCGCCTGGCTGACTTTAAAGTCTCATTTTCATGGAATGAAATTCATTTAAATTTCATTATGAGCCCATTTTTAGTTATTACATTCTAGAGATGCAGGAGTTTTTAATATATTCAAAAATAATTAAATGCTTATAATAGTGCTCTTGTTCACAACTTCTGAAAACAGCATTCTTTTAAACTATGAAAGCTCAGGGCCCTTCTATTATCTCTGACTGAGCCCCTGAAATGCCCTCGTGCTCAGTGTCAAGCAGAAAGACACACTGAGGGTTTAGAGAACCAGAAAAGGAAGCTTAAACAGGTCGACTCAACAGAAAGGTCAGAATTGGAGGTTTCCCTTTGGAAATGCATCACCTTGAAGAACATACAGCTAAAAATCTGGAGAAAAATTTAGGTAGCTAGAGGGGCAGGACATATAGGTAGGATAGATTTCTTCCCTCTAACTCTGATACTATTTGGCACAGAGTCCCTGAAAGGAGCCCTTAAAGCTTGTAAGTTCTAGACTGCCAACACGGCAGTCTCTATCACAGGGGAGGTGACTTGAAATGTATCCTGTCTTGGTTGCAGGAAGGGAATTTTTTTTCCTGCAAACCTGCCCCCACTCCCACCATCAGATTTCCTCCGATTTGTAAAAACTGTCTCAGCATTTTGTGAAGGTGAAAGAGCTCTGAAACAAAGGGCTGCACTTGCTCGGAAGGTCTGGCAGAGTCAAAGCAAGATTCTTTTTCTCCCTGGAGGATTGGGCGGCGGCCACACCAGACAGAAGCCTGTGAGTGAGAGGCACAAAGGAAAAGCGTAAAGGACACGGCGAGCCTTTCTCCATGGGAAGGAGGTCTTATTTTTAGTTTTGTATTCTCCAGGTTGCAAACACATACTCGTCCAACTCACTTTATCCTGTTCCGCCTCCGCGGTTTTGTTTTGCACCACCAACCTAGGCGTTTCCTTGCTCAGCCTGCATGTCCCTCTGTGTGGCGTCACCCTCTTCCGTTGCCACTTCATGTATAGAATCAGTTGTGGGATATCAGGGTTTTGTTTGTCTCTGTAGGATGTAATCTTGCAAAGAGCCTGGTAAAACATATGGTTCAAACTTCAGCGCTGCTAGGATCTTGAACTTGCGGATGTGGAACACAGTCCCCAGATTGCTCTTTACACATTAGTTGCCGACCTTGTCCAAACCAAAATGTGATTGGGGCAATCTGGGCTGGTTCTTTTATTCTTTCAATTAAAATTAAGCCAAAAGACCAACCCTCAGAGAAGCAGATAATGAAGGGTTACCTGTTTTAAGCAAATCTGATGGATTCGATTCCAGATTTGCAAAACCCATGCACTAGGAAGTGATTATTGGCTTTGTGAAAGAATCCTTCACTTTGCAAGGGAGCAACTTGAACATTTGTTTGAAAGTTCTATTACATGTAATATGACTTGGTTTGCCTACATTTAATTTATAGTGAGGGCCAGAGATTTTCTGCAGCCAAAGATGTTAACCACTCACTAAAGAAAGTCGGAAAGATGGCAGCTGTTAAAATCATTACAGAGATCAACCAGGCTGGCAGCAATTTCTTTAAAAATGAATGACACACAGACACCCACCACATAAGCACTACCACGTCCCCACTTGGGAGAAGCAGAATGGCTTTGTCAGTCAGTGAAGAACCGTTTCACTAGTGAGATAATGATAAGTTGCCAATCAAGATCTTGACTGAGATAATATGGCTACTAAAGTACACCAAGGAGAATTAGTTCTAATGCAGAACCTTGAGATAAGAGTTTTAGGGAGGGTCCAGTAAAAATAAAAAACTGAACATTTTCCTACTGTGCATTTTAAACTTATCCAAATGGAAAAAATATGGGCTGAGTTCATGAAAAATTTGGAATGCTCAATAAATCTGTATTACTGCAGATTATAACTTAATTATACAGTTTTGTTAAAAATAATAAATTAATATTTATTGAGCACTATGGTCAGCCAGTGTGCTGGACATTTTCTATCTCATTTAACACAGAGTCATAAACTGATTAACACCACAACTTAAACCATGTTAAAAGGGAAGCTTCATTTAAACCTAGGATTAGAAACAAAATCTTATTCACTTTAGACTGACTTTTTCTTCTAATAGCAAGACTTTTATATTTATAAAGGGACAAATTATGCTGAACTCATAGGTAATTATATATTGACTGCAGTGCACCTAAATTATTGCTCATTTTATAAAAAATTAGACATTATAAATGTATAATATGGCTTAGAAGTAAGATTAAAACCTCATTTCATTTTCACTTATTTCCCTCTAATTGCTTTTTAGTGTGCTTCTGCCTTCTTCTCCTCCTTGCACCCAAAGGGTTTTGCTGAAGAAAAAAACCCATGCACTCTTTCAGCTGGTACAGAGAGATGAAAGGGCCATCCCAACACAGTGACTGCTTTCCAGCTCCTAGAGAAATAAGAAGGACCATGCTTGTTTCTAAGAGTCCATTAAGAGAGTCAGTTTCTTTTTTAACCAGGACTGAAGCCTCAAAACTGAAACTCTGCAAAGACTTCAATGGGATCATGTTCTGGCCCAAACAATTGCTCTCAGCAGTTCTGAGAGCTCTCTCAGCAGTTGGTGAGCCTCACCTGGCTCTAACCGGACCTTTCCAGTTCTTACACATCTCTACCCACCTAGTTCCTTACTCACCTGAGCTCTATTTTTAGGCATGTGCATTGTTATTTCAAGGACTGACTTCTAGCATGACATCCTTGTTAATTACCTTCAATTGACATTGCTTTCTAATGGTTTCATCCATTCTGGCTTGCCTCCCACCAGAAGACTACCAGTTAATTGTGGCAGTCATGTCACCAGGTGACTGATACTCCCCTGCATGCCTAGGAGAGTGCTAATCAGTCCAGAAATGTGCTTCTGCCTCCAAAGCCAGTGCCCTGGTCTTCGATCTTTAACTTGGTGAGTTTAGAGGATATGGGCTTAAAAAAAAACAACGGTTATGTAGTAAAGGGACATATCTTAAAGAAAATAAAAGGAGGGGGAAAGTAATGAGATTTTTTTTTAATTATGGGTAACAGGATATTTTGATAATTCTTTTAAAAATTCATTTCCTGCCAGGGGACTGTTGTTGTAAATAGCAGTAGGGTCACAGAGAGATGGAGAAGGTCGAGAATGGTAAGATAAGAGGCGCTGAAAGGAAAGATAAGAGGTTACCGTGAGGTTACTTGCCTCCCTAGTTTCCAAGGCCAGCCTTGCATTTCAAGGCATTGCTATCTTCAAGGAAGATGGTTTACAATTACATGTCGGTCATAAGCTGTTCCTTTGGGGCCCAGAACACAGGCTCGAATTACTGTATTTCTAGTGGAAGTGATATCGATGGTAGCTAAGGAAAAGTAGATATTTATTCAGGCAGTATTCAGTGATTCGAGTGGTCTCCTGTATTTCTTCACCATATATTTCCCTGAATGTTAGCTACCTCTGACTTATACAAAGTTAGAGAAAAGCCCATTAATATAAAAGCTATTGAAATAACAACAAACCATTACTATGTCATAAATAATTAGTAGACTTGGCTTTGATGCTTTCAAGAAGCGAAAAAGAACATAATATAATATTGCCTCGATTGGTGGCAGCCCCGTAATTTTCAAATTGAAGGATATTGGGATGGTGATTTTGCTGGGAGGACAAGAGTCCAGGAGTTTGTCTACAAGTGGTGTTTCCATGTGGTGCACATAGTTCTTACTTAGATTGTATGCTTATTGGCATGTTTGAGGGCTGGCTGATGGAGATTGGGGGGGAGCCAGAGACTTTTCAATACACATTGTTGTGTTGGACATGGGGGGTCTTTTTCAAACACTGTTTCCAATTTTGATGGTAAGAAAATCAAAAGAATACCATTTCTGAAAACTTGAAATGTTTTCAAACTGTTAACTTCTATACATTTTCTCACCTAGCCACGTCTTATTTCAAATACCACTAGTATGGATTTACACAAGTAAGCAATACAAGGAAAAAGTTGAGACAAGTGTCTGGAAATCCTAATTGAATCTGACATGCTATGTACATAAACTTGGAGCTGGCTGGCAGTTTGCTGAACCGTATTTTTGTATCAAGTGTCAAAAAACCTGCTTGCCTGAAAATACCTGCCATAATTACCTGCCAGAAGACACATGTTAGTCATTCCTAGGGTCTAGTCACCCCAAGCCCTGTTAGAATGCTTGATTAAAATGAAAACATTTATTATTTCCCATGAATAACTTAGTATGCATTTCATTATCACACTACCTAGTCAGTAACCTGCCTTGTCCCAAAGAGGGTGGGATGTAGGATTTGTATGTCTGGATAGAAGAGTGATTAGGAAAATTGCAGAGCATGGGTACCTCTATGGAGGGTATTAGTGCCAAGGTGGACACAGGGCATCAGAGGACAGTGAGCTCTGGGAAACGAATCATAAAAGAGAGCACAGAAAATGAAAAACCAACTCAACTACTCACTATTTGACAATGGATAGCCCTATAATTGTAGCATGTAGTTAGGGTCAAATTTGGCTCTGAGTAACACAAAAGAGTGACTTAAGCAAGAAGAAAGATTATTTTTCTCTAATGTCTATGAGTCTGGAGACATTACTTCTGAGCTAGATTTTACTACATAGTGTCAGAAGTACCCAAACTCTTTTTGTTTGTTTGATTATTTTTGCATATATAGTTTCCATTCTTCAGGCCATCTCATGGCTTAAGACTGCTGCTGGATTGCCAGCCATTGCATCTACATTCTTACCAACAGAAAGGAGAAAGGAGAAAAGAAGGCTATGACCCTTCTCTTCCATTTTCACTTCTGTCTCTTTGGCCAGAGCGTAGGCATGTGCTCTTACATTTAACTGCAGGAGAAGCTAGAAAGTATTGCCTTTATTTTGTACTACAAAAATTATATATTTTATTACTATGAAAAACAGGAAGAAATAATGCTAGGAGACAAAACTCTGCCACTGGATTCTAGCTCCCATATATGATGGTTCCATTATTGAGGTTCAGTCATGTGTCAGCATTTCTATCAATTTTATAGGCACTGCTGGTGGGAGGTTTATGATTTGTGCCGGGGAGGTGGAAGACTAGAGAGCCTGTGAGTGACCAGCAGAGCTAGCAGGGTGCCCAGGGAGCCAGAGCACACATGGACATGCTCTCCAGTCACTGGCCTGCAGATGTGGCATTCTGTGGAAGAGGAGAGGGCAGGACACCAGAGAACCCGAGAGAAACACCACCATGGCTGCCTCTTACAATTCAACTAGGTTTTCCAGGAGCACAGAAGAACTGTCAGAAACACTTGGAGACAGAGGGGTATTTGCTTTGGACCAGGATCCTACATTAACCAAAGGGGTGAAAGGAAATGAAATGTTGGCTACAAACAATTAAAACCTTCAATAAATCCTGGTTTAAAGAGAAGTTTTCTCCGTGTGTCTATGGTATCATTTGGGCAGAACTTAGAGGAGCACTTTACTTCACTTGAGAAAATGTGTCTCCTCTGCTTGGGAAACCTGATGGTGGTTTAATTATCCCCAGTCGAATATCAGCAGCAAGTGAGGCTGAGCTGGTCCTTTTTTTAACTGTCGGATGTTAACATCAAAGACTCCATGGACTTTGTCACCATGAGTATTACACATACCAGCGTTTTCCACTCTGCTGTTTCTTCCTTTTATGCATGGAACTATTTAAAAATTATGGTCTAAAAAATTCGGGTTCTCATGGTAGCATTAATTTATTTCCCCATTTTCTTTCTATGTCTTAATCTGAGATTTTGAAAATTAGAAATTTGAAACAATATGGTCAATACGACCAATTCGATGTTTCAGATTTTTTTATAAAAACCTAAATGTTCTAGTTTTATTGCCTGTGCAAGTGTTTTGTCTTAATATGTGAGAAAAGTTTTAATAATGGTGTGTGCTGACATCCATTTTTATTACTATTCTACAGTAACAAGTAAGTATGCAAACGATGAGACTAGAACTTTGCACTATATACAATTGAAAGAAAGTTAGTCATGTAAATGATATCTTTCAAACATAATGGCCTTTGTTTCTATCACGAGACGGCATGGATTATTACCTTTGCATCTGTAGGCTCCGCACTTAGAGTAGGACAGGGCCTTTGGCACCATGTGTGGCAGGCGGCAGAGATTATTAGTATCACCCTGCCATCCGTGACAGACTTTCTCTTTTTGGATCAGAAGCTTGATGGGGAAAAGCTCATTCTGTTTCGTAGTGTGGTGCAGCTACAAGGCTAAATTCTACCCAGGAAGGTTAAGAGGAAGCCTCCTGAAAAGTGTGAAAATCTTCTTTCCTTCCCCTTCTTTCTGCTACTGAGGAAGCAGGCCTTAGATTGTGAAGTGATGAAGTGATTAAGTAAGATTGGCAAAACCAGAGGAAGGGAGGAGCCTGGATTGCATAGGAGCCGTGTGTTAGTCCAGAAGGCTAACTCTGGGTTTTACCTGAAAGAGAAATTAAGTTCTATCTTGTGTGAGCCATTTATACAAACCCTGTTGTTTAGAGTTTCCTCAGTGAGGCACCCAAGATGGATTCTAACCAGCAGAGTGGGATTCAGGAATTTGAAATGGAGACTACAAATCAAAGACAGCAAGGCCAGGATCTTCTGTTCTAGAAGTCATGGGTCCCAACTGGGATTCCATAGTCACCTTTCAAGTTTTGTACAGGGTTATTATTCAACTTTGTAACCCTTACACAGATTACAATGCAGAGTAGGCACACAAAGATAACTGTATAATGAATAAATAAACAAATGAATGGATAAAATGGAAATAAGGATGTAGAAAGGATGATTTTAGCTCATTAAAACAAAAATACAAAAGAAAATTTGCTTTGGGTACTTTAATTTTTATTTATTTATTTTTCTTTCCTTCTTTTTTTAAAAATTTTATTTGTTATTCAAGTACAGTTTTCTGTCTTTTACTCCCATCCCAGTCCACCCCCCTTGCAGTGCTCCCCACCTCCCTCCCATTTCCACCCCCCTTAGTTTTTGTCCATGTGTCCTTTATACTTGTTCCTGTAATCCCTTCCCTTTTCCCCCTAAAATTCCCTCCCCTGGGTGCTTTAATTTTTAAAAATCATTTTTTAGTTTCAGTTGAAGTTGACATACATTATTATACTATCATCAGTTGTACACCCCAGTGATTAGACATTACATAACTTAATCAGTGACCATCCTGATAAATCTCACACCCATCTGACTATATTCTCTATCCTGCACTTTACATCCCCATGACTACTCTGTAGCAACCAGTTTGTCCTTCTTAGTCCCTTCACCTTTTTTGCACATCCACCCAATTTCTGTCTCATCTGGCAACCATCAAAACATTCTCTGTATCTATGATTCTATTTCTCTTCTGCTTGTTCATTTTGTTTTTTAGATCCAATTGTTGATAGATATGTATTTATTGTCCATCTATTGTTCAAAATTTTGATCTACTTCTTCTTAAAGAAGACACTTTAACATTTTATATAATATAGGTTTGGCTTTGTGATGATGAACTCCTTTAGCTTTCTCTTGTCTGGGAAGTTCTTTATATGTCCTTTGATTCTAAATGACACCTTTGCTGGGTAGAGTAATCTTGGTTGCAGGTCTTTGCTTTTCATCACTTTGAATATTTCTTGCCATTCCCCTCTGGCCTGCAAAGTTTCTTTTGAGAAATGAGTTGACAGTCTTATAGGAGCTCCCTTCCGGAAGCTGCTTTTCTCTCACTTTTTAAAAGATTTTCTTTTTGTCTTTAAGCTTTGCCATTTTAATTATGATGTGTCTTGGAGTGGGCCTCTTTGCATCCATCTTGTTTGGGACTCTCTGTGCATCCTGGACTTGGATGTCTATTTCCTCCACCAGGTTAGGGAAGTTTTCCATAATTATTATTATTATTTTAAGATTTTATTTATTTATCTTTAGAGGGGAAGGGAAGGAGAAAGGGAGAGAAATATCAATGTATGGTTGCCTCTCATGTGTCCCCTGCTGGGAACTGGCCTGCAACCCAGGTTGTGCCCTGACTGGGAATCGAACCACAATCGTTTTGTTCGCAGGCCCGCACTCAATCCACTGAGCTACGCCAGCCAGGGCCGTAATTATTTTTTAAATAGATTTTAAATTACTTGCTCCCTCTCTTCTCCTTCTGGCACCCCATGTGAATGTTGGTACACTTGAAGTTGTCTCAAAAGCCTCTTTACACTATCCTCATTTTGGGGGATCCTTTTTTCTTCTTGCTGTTCTGATTGGGTATTTTTTTCTTCCTTGTGCTCCATATCATTGATTTGATTCTCAGCTTCATCCACTTTATTGTTGTTTCCCTATAAATTATTCTTTATTTCAATTAATGCATCCTTTATTTCTGACTGGTTCTTTTTTATGCTGTTAAAGTTCTCACTAAGTTCATTAACATCCTCATAACCAGTGGTTTGAAATTTGCACCTGGTAGATGGCTTGTCCTCATTTTGTTTAGTTATTTTTCTGGAGTTTTGTTCTGTTCTTTCATTTGGGCCATGTTTCTTTGTCTCCTCATTTTGTCATCCTCCCTGTGTTTGCTTCTATTTATTAGGTAGAGCTGCTACAAATCCCAGGCTTGGGAGAGTGGCCTAATGGAGTAAGTGCCCTGTAGGGTCCAGTGGCACAGCTTCCTTCATCACCCAAACTGGGTATTTAAGCTGCACCTAACATGTGGGCTGTGTACACCCTGTTGTAGTTGAGTCTTGATTGAGGCCGACATGTCAATGGGAGAGATTCACCCAGACTGATCAGCTGCAAGGACTGCCTGTGACTTGATGTCCAAACACTGTGGAGGATCAGCTGTACAGGTGACCACTCCACATAGCAGGACTTATTTCATTGGAACTTTAATTGCCTGCTGAGTCTCCCCTTTGAGTGTGTGACTTGTGGAGGTGGTTGAGTGGTGGTGCTTTGAAGTGGTCTGAAGCTGTCCACTAAGCAGACTGGCACGCTAGGTACCTTCCAGGAAGTGCAGGCCAAGGTCAGCCACTGCTTGTGTTCTTTCCCTGGTGACCTGACATTAGCTAGAAAGTGATCTGCTGATGGCTGCTACTTCGGCTGGGCTTTGAGGTACCCAGGTGAGGCCAAGCTGTGAACCAGGGCCAGCTGTTGCTAGTTTCAGGCCTGGGACCACTTAGCAAGAACTATGGGGCTCACTGATACCACCTGCTTCTTGTATGAGAGAATTCAGGAAAATCTAAAGCATGAGCTAACATAAGCAATTTGTATGGAAAAGCCACTGGAAACAGGTTGGATGGGCCCAACAGTTGTGTGTGGTGGGGCCTCAGGGAATCACCAGGGTGGGGCAAACAGTGTGAGCAGTGTGTTAATGCAATCTCAGATATGACACCCACCTGTTGGGTCAGTTGGGGAGGGGGTCAGCAAAGAAACAATGGCTTTGCCAGCACTGTGTCCGGGAGAAAGCTGCCTCTCCAGCTCTCACTTTAATGCCAAACAATTCAGTTCCTCCCCATATGCCTGTGGTGTCTTTGAAGCTGCTGCCTCCCATGCTGGAGCTCAGATGGAGTGAGTCCAAGTAAGTCTGTGCATGAGCCCTTTAAGAGGAAATGCCTGGGAGTCCAGCAGTTTCTGTCTTCCACGGCCTCAGACCCCACTGTTTTTTACAAACAGAAGTTATGGAGACTTCTCTTCCTGGCATTGGAACCCTGACTGAGGGGCCTGTTGTGGATCTGGGACCCCACACTCCTCAGTGGGGAACTCCTTATCTGAGATATTCCTCCTGATTTTTATCTAGCACGTGTCGGTGTGGCACCAGCCGGTACCACATCTCTGCCCCTCCTGCGAGTCTTGATGTGGTTTCTTCTTTAATTCCATGGCTGTAGAACCATTCAGTTTGATTTCTGGCAGTTCCGAATGATGGTCGCTATGTAGTTTGGTTGTAATTTTGATGTGGCTGTGGGAGGAGACAAGTACTATGTTTACCTATGCCACCATCTTGATTGGAAGCCTTACATTTTTTAAAAACTGTATGATGAATGAACATGCTTCGGAGTGATTCTATTGCTGACGTATTCTTGAAGTCATTCTTAAAATTAAATGTCTATAATGAGCACCTTAGGTATTCATTGAAAACCTAATGGGCCCAGAACTATGTTGAGTACATAATAGGTAACATTCAAAAATGTTTCTCGTGTGTGATGTGTGGTGGGATGAGGCGCCCTGGAACCTCGTTCTTGCTCTCTCCCCTATAGGGTTGTTTTGAGGTCATGGTAGGTCAAGTGAGACCATTAACAATTACCCTTGGTCCCCTACAGCTCTGTCTCTTTCTCTTCTGCCACCAGCGTAGTCCAAGTGCCCTGTCCCAGTTTACAGGGTAAAGAAGATACCTATAAAACCCAAAGGAATAAACCTCTGATGGTGGAATGGCAGACACCACACCAAATAAGAAGACAACCGGGCAGCAGACTAATATAGTTTTACAAGAAATATGTTGTCATGAAGGTGGTATTTCACTGTTTCTAGAATCATCATTCACATGCTGCTCTGAGTTCCTCAGCCTAATCCTTCTCCACTGATGATCCCTCTGCCTGGTGTCTGTAACTTAGGGGAGATTGAGATGGTGGTGCTACAAGCATCCTGGAGTCATCTGAGGGAACTCTGGACCACTCCTAAAACTGTGTCAAGAGAAGGCTAATAAAATTACCCCAGACTTCAGTGACTTCAGTCTCATATTTCTTGGTTTGGAGAATTTGGGGAAGATAATAAAATTGACTTAGCATCTTTGTTGGTCATCTCCTTGGGGTTGTTAGAATGGGAAGAAGAATGTCTCTAAGTCACTGTAAAATAGAACTTTCTGCAATGAAGAAAATGTGGCTATTGAGCACTTGAAATGTGGTTAGTGGTACTAAGGAGCTAGCTTTCCACACTGTATTTAATTTAAAATCATTAAAATAGCCCTATGTGGCTAGTGGCTACCACGTTGGATGGCCCAAATCTAGAGCCTTTTATTCCTTGTCATCATAAATGTGTCTAGAGAACAAGGACCTAAAATCATATCCAAAGGAGGATGCTGAGGTCAGCCAGAAAAAGGCCAAAATGGGTGATCATACAGGACAGTTGATGGCAAGAAACCAAAACTGAGTGTAGAGGATCAACCAGGGGCAGGGAGAAAGGAGTTCAAACTGAGAAACTGACGTGAGTCCCCAGTGGATGCTTCGGCAGTTTCCCCTTGACAGGCTTGGGGGCCCCTTGTCTACAGCTGCATATTAAAGAGCTCCTCCTAAGTTGTATTTGACTGCCCTGACCTTTCCAGAAGGCCCAGGCCTGGTGTCCAGAGCAAAGTGGAGCTGTTTAGTAATAGAGATTTTTAAGGCCACATGTCAGCACATCAGCAGACTACAATCTGTTGCCAATGGATCTGCTGATACTTAAATGCTAAAATAGATTTTTAAATAAAAAAGTTTTTTTGCTTCCCTGACTGGTGTGACTCAGTTGGTTGGGCATCATTCCATGAAGTGAATGATCGCCAGTTCAATTCCCGGTCAGGGCACATGCCTCCGTTGAAAATTAGTTCCCCAGTAAGGCACCTATGAGATGCAATGGATTGATGTTTCTCACTCACTTTGATGTTTCTCTCCCTCTGTTTCTCCTTCCCTTCCCCTCTCTCTAAAAATAAATAAATAAATAAATAAAATCTTTTAAAAAAACTTTCATGAATATGTTGTTTTTGTGTTTTCCATGGTATCTCTTGGCTCCTGACAGGAGAAATTTTATTTTGCCTAGAAACAACAAAATACCAAAAAAGAACATTTGGGTTAAATCAAAGATACGTTTTTGGTTTGTAATTTTACATAAATCCTTATGAGTTAATTCCCCAATCTTTAAAATAACAATGTATATAAAGCTCTATTTTAAAAAATTCATCAGAAAGTTCACCTGACTGGGACTGGCATTTTCTGTTGCCCTGGAGATAGGCTCAAGGCTCTGCCCTATTGTTTCCACTTAAAGGGACAGTACAATAGCCCAGTGTCTTTGGGATCCTGCTGTTTCATGTGTCTTTAAATTTATCACTATAGATACTGGGTACAATTAACAAAGACTTCAGAAGAAGGAATCCTCAGACCAGTTGACATCCTGAATCATGCCTTTCTAGTCCTCAATGTGAGGTTTCCTTTGGCAGTGCAGGAAAAAAGTCAAGAGAAACTTAATCACAGAAGTAGATGGTCTTTGAAAATCCTGGCAGTGAAAGGACTCTTCTTGAAGAGCTCTGAATTCTCAGGCAAGGCCCAGAACAGCTAGAAAACTGGGCTCAGAGCTTGAGGGGAGAGAGAAAACATCTCTGTTCCTCAATCTGGTGAGATCAGAAGTGATTCTGATCCCTCCAAAAAAAGGCTCAGATTTATGCCTATTGGTCAAGCCATGATGTGGCAGGAAAATGAAGTCTTTGGTTGGGAAACTGTGTCCCTGGGGGTGGGGTAGAACCAGAAGAGCCAATTCTGTGCATGTACATGGCATGACTGGCAGACAATTCAACCCATCTAGGTGTGGTGGGGAAGAACAAGGACTCAGGATTTGCTAGCCCCATTCTGGGTTTTATTCCTAGATTCTGGGTAGTGGGTAAATTGAAAGAATAAAGGAAAGGATGCATTAAGTTCTATTGGAAAGGGCTAAGTATCACTGTGCACCCCACCCACCCAGCCCTACTGATGTACTGAATCAGTGTCTGCAATTGAGGGGAAAGTGTTTTGTATTGAAACAGCTCCACAACGATTATTACATTCATTCTTGGTAAAGGGCCATTGTCCTAATGATACAGCCATAGAACAGGTCAGATTGTAAGAACAGGGTACATTTAGAAATAGGTATGACAGTGGTTTGTATGGGAGTGGGTGATGGGTTTCGGCAGTCAGAAATGAATGGATTTTGGTGCTCAGATAACAATAAAAAGTTGCTGTGGTACAGAAGGCCATTGCTCACAGTGGGGGTGGCAAGCCATCAGCAATGATTTAAACTGAGAGCTTCTTAAAAAAATGCAGAAAGTGGGCCATATCCTAGACCTGTGGGACCAGGACCTACATTTCCACATGATCCCCTGTGTACTGGGAAAAGTGGTCTAGGACAAGCATTTCAATTCTGCCTTCACCAGATTCTGGCTGTGACAGAGGCACACCCTGGAGTGAAGAGCCAAGGCTCTAGGGCCAGACTGCCTGGCTGACATGACAGACACTGACATCACATGAGTGCTGAATCCAAGGGCAAGATGCATGCCTGCTCTCTGTGTCTTGCCTTCTCCTCTGTAAACTGGGGACAATAATATCCCTGGGCTATTATGAGGATGAAATCATAAAGCCAATTAAAGCACTTATCTGGAAGGTAGTAAATGCTTAGTAAATGCTATATCCTGGGAACATTTTCTCTGGAGGGTCCGATGTTGGACAAGTCTCTTACCTTTTCTGCACCTTAGATACTACACTGAGAAAATGAGGACAATAATTAACTAGTCCCTGGGCTGTGTTGAGGGTTAATGGGAACATGTTCTGTGGTCTGTATATGCTTCCACAGTTGTCAGGATGCTGTTGTCAACAGCCTGTCAGAGGAAGATGGACAGGTATGGAGGTTAGGCTTCCAGCCAGTCCTGGAAAGATGGCAAACCTAAGGAAAGGCAGGAGACCACCAAGGTTTTTCTGAAGCCCAGTGAGAACCAGACCACCCTCAAATGTGTGATAGGTTGAAAGGTCAGTGGGCTCATGTCATCCTGTCCTTCTCTTCTCTCTCTACCTCCACCTACACTGGGTCAGACCACCCATAAGGGACATTGGCTCAGAGCTGGTGAGCAAATGAAATCTTTGTTGGATTTTGGCTGGAGCAGCTGGGCATTACCACCCTGGAGCTCTGTCCTAGAGACCTCCCTTTTCTTTTACTTCTAGATAATCCTTAAGGAAGCTGACAACTCAGCCTTCTCCTGTCTCTGACACTTTCAGTTCCCTTCGCTATCTTGGTTTTCCTCTGAGGGTGCAACCAAGCATGTCTGGGATATCTTGCATTATTTTCAGGACCACAGACAGATAAAACCCTTTGCACTTACTCCCTGTAGCCTAGTGCCTACAGGGCAGAAAAGCTGACTTGGGTTTACTTCCCTGATGGGAGAACAAAGGTTTCTGTGGCTAACACCACATTATTTTCTCCCCCAGGGCTCTCCTAGATCCAAGCACTGGGACTCTCATCCCCCAGTGCCTCGGGACACTGCAGGGCGAACATGTTAATGCAGTCATTACTGGGGTCCCTAGAGACCTCCAGAAAGGCCTAAGATTATGTCCCCTTTTGGAAGGAAAGAATCCACACTGATTCACACCCACTGACTGGCCTGTTCCTGGCCCTCTGCCCCATGTGTTACCGCTACTAAAGACTGAGTTGCAGCACCTCTTTCTTTGTCTTCGTGCTCCTCCAAGACAGGCTTTGTGAGTGTCCCATGTCCTCTAAGACTACAGTTGTAAAATCTACAACCCAGGTCAACACCTGAGAAGTGTAAGCTCTGCCAAGCAAGTCTACTTTTCCCTTTAATAATCTGTTGCCACATCTAGAACCATCTGTAAAACTTCTGTAGAATGCCCCTCCCGGAGACAGTGTGACATTTGAATTTAACCAGCACTAAGATGCCATCCTGAGCCCCTTCAGTCTTCCCGATCTCTTGAAGGAAACCCCCAAGTTTGCCCTGCCTGGGCTGTCCCTTGAAGGACCCTTTCTGTCTCAGGGACAATGTCAGTTACTGTTCAGAGTAATACACACTTGTGGTGCCCCAAGGTATTAAAAAAATGATGCCCTACTTCTCCTGATGCTCTTAGGAAGATGGAGTTCTGAAGAATGACTCAACTGTTTACTGCTCAACATGTGGAGAGCTAGGTGGTTTGCACAGAGAAGTAGCACACGGGTCTCGGTGACTGCGGCGGGTGGGGGGGGGGTTGGTGGGTCTCTCCCCTCTGAGCAACTGCAGATCCTCCCACTTTTCAGAAAACAAATGGCAGTATTAGGAGGCTCAGCTCTGAAGCAGGGCATCCATTTGTGAATGTAGTTCCATCTCTCTCAGGCATCTTCACAGAAGATTCCACATCAGCAGGTGAGTTCTCAGAAGGAAGGAGGGTGCCTGCGACACGATGCCCAAGTCAGTGATCCAGAGCAGGTAATCAGCTCCCATTTCAGAATCCTTCAAGGGGTGTTGGTGACCTTGACTCCACCCAGTGCCAGGGGCCCTGCCATCCTGATCAGATCGAGGTTCCTTCCCCACGGGGCAGCTCAGGCTGTTCTGAGACAGTTTTGTCCTTCAAAACAAAAGTGTCCCTTGATTTAAAAGAAAATGCTGGTCCCAACTTAGTTTACTCTTTGTGAACAGGCCTCCCATTCACTCTGCAGAGGGTCTCTTTCTCTGAGGCCTCAGAGAAGGCTTCATTGTTAGGAGACTGGGAAGTGAAAATGTGGGACAGTGAAGCCCCATGCTGTGAGCTCTTATGGTACTTACGTCCTTGGAAACGAGCTCCCCTTTCCTCACAGAGACTTGTTCAGGTTAGCGATTCAGAAGCTTTCTCTTTTGTGATGTGGGCTCTTTTGATCTACCAAGTGTGTCCTTAGTTTTTTCTCGGACTGGGTGAAAAATGACTGCTATGAAAACAAGGTTTGGCTTTCCTTATTCATGAGATACCCTATCACCTGGACACAAACAAGTAAATCTTCAAACCCTCAAGATACAGTTGTACAGACAATGTACCTCAAAACAGAAAAGAAGGTGTTATTTGGATAAGAGTAAAATTTCCACTGGTCCTATTCTGCTGGGAGGGGGAAGAAAGCTCTAGGTTAAGGTGTCCTTAAATTGCTATAGCAGGAACATTGTCCCCCAAAAGAAAACAATTTCAAAAGGAGTTGAAACACTAACTTTGAACTACACTCTTTAAGTGCTAGTCTTTCAACTGTCACCTCTCTGTAGGTGACTCTAATACCTATGTCTTAATACCTCTCTCTAGAGGTCCAGATTTATTTTCTTAATTGCCCACTGGATTTATCCACTGGGGTGTATCTTGTTGTCTCCCAAACTGAATGCGTCCCAGACTGAACTCAACCTTCCCCTTCAGAATGGCACTTCCTCCTGGCTTCCCTGTTTCTGTTGAAAGCACAGCTATCATTGGTAAATGTTGCCAATTCTATCTCTTCAGTGATTACAGAATCTTCCTCTCACTTATGCCACCACTAGCACTGTATTGAAACATGCTGTCACTGCTTCCTTTGACAACTGCAGCTGGCTCCTAATTTGTCTTCGTCACATCTGGCCTTTTTCCACTCCTGTCCTTCTATATAAATCACGTTGAATTAGTTTTCCTAAAGCAAAACTTCCATCACTCATTCCTGGAGTTGATATTTGTTGTTAGTGGCCACCTGATATCACTGAACATCCTTGCATATTTTGGGTCAGTGCCTTCCAATAGTAGAAACCTCCTCTCCAAGACTCCCTTGCAGTTAAGATTCATGTTTATGATTTCAGTTCTGTGAATCACAGGCACCTCAGATTCTTGCAAGGAGAAGTGAAACCAAAAGTGAGTAACCTTTTGAGGTGGCTGCATAGGGAGGCATCTAGTCTTCCATCAAAGGCAGTATGGAAAGTGTCTGGAACATCAGGAGTGTTGATGGTGAGTATTTTCCTGTATCAAGCTTCAGAATCTGGCTGTTTGGCTCACCCCAAAATTCTATAAGTTACTAATATTGTTTAATAAAGTCTCCTTCAGCTTGGACTAGTGGAGTGGATTCTGTTGTTGGCAACTAATAAATAAAAAAATAAATATAAATAACAAATGGCTCCTCAGGGCCTAGGGACAAGAATACATGATCCTCAGCCTGGCATCCAAATTTCCCTACAATAGGGTCTCAGACCAATAGACCTGTTGAGAGTTCCATGTTTATTTTCCTACTTCTGCTGACTTTATTACATTTCATTTCCTCTGACTTCATGATTTTCCCCCCTTAATCTTAGTTTTTCTACATTAGCTTCTACTTTGGTTTACCAGCTTATTTTCTAAAATAACCACCAGAAACAAGCTTTATTTTTTTATGGTGAAGACATTTAAAAATTCAATATGTGGCTCTCTCCTTTTTGGTTTTTAGGCATAGAGATTAACAGCTCCTAAAGGCCCAAAATATGCTAACAGATATCCTATATAAATATAAAATTAATTAAATCTTGCTTAAAAGAAAACTCTGAAACATTAAAGGGAAACTTTATTGTCATCAAAAAGCATTTTCAATGCTATATTTTTACACACCTTTCATTTCTTCTCAGGTTCTTCTATCTGAGACTTTGTCTATACAACATTAAACACACAAATGAAAGTGAAAAATTTAATGAAAGTAGTTTTTCATGGTATGCAGATAAAACATCTGGAATACTTAATTTCTTCTTTTCTATCATATGGTTGGCCTTGTATAGACATAATCTGTGTCTTTTACCAAAACAGTAAGTACATCCTTGTCTCAGTCTGTCTTCACCTTCACATGTATTTTTTAAAATCTTACATTTTTGAGAAGCTCTTTTCCACCCTCGAAAGACAAAAACTTCAATGAAACTTTGAGAATCCAATAGAAAGGGATGGAATATTAACTGCTAATAGGTCTCCTTCCAGTGTTGCTTTAATAATATTGGAAATCAACATCAAAATTACAATTAAACTACGGAAAAACCATCATTCAGAACCACCTAAAATCTAGCTGAATGGAAATTTTACAAGCAGGGAATTAAAAAAGCAGACACATTGAGACTGGTAGGAGGGGCAGAGTTGTGGAACAGACTGGTCTCACACTCATGTGTGATGGATAAAAATCAGGAGTAGTATCTTGGCTATTGAGGTGCCCCCTGAGGAGCAAGGAGTCCCAGCCCCTCACTAGGCTCCTAGCCTAGGGTCAGTGCCAGAAAGAGAAGTCACCATAACTTCTGGGTGTAAAAATCAGCAAGGATTGTAGCTGAGTAAGATGGAGGGTGGCAGGAGTCCCATGTGTTTCTTTTAAAGGGCCTTCATGGACTTACTCAGACTCACCCCTTCTGAGTGCCAGTGCTAGGGCAGCAGCTTGAAAGTACCCAGGGACATATAGGGAGGAACTGAATTGTCTGACATTAGGGCAAGCACTGATGGGCAGCTTTCTGTCAGACAAAAGTGCTAGCAGAGGCCATTGTTCTTTTTCTGAGACCTACCCCTCAAAGAACCCCCAGGCAGGTGCCATATCTGATTCTCCATCAACCTGGCTCCCACTGTCCTAGTGGTTCCCTAAAACCTGTCCCACCCACCCAAGTTCCCAGCGGCTTTTCCATATAAATGGCTTGTAGTGGTTCATGCTTCAGACTTTCCTAAAATCTCTCAGACAAGTAGCATCTAGCCTCAGAATGCCCCATAGCCCTTGCTAAGTGTCCCTAGGCTTGGCACTAGTGGCAGCTGGCCTTAGTTCACAGCTTGGCCTTGTCTATGCATCTCCAAGCTCAGCAAGAGTAGCAGTCACCTGCCAATCACTTTGTAGCTCATGCTGAGGGCACTGGGCAGAACACAGGTGGAGGCTGATCTTGGCCTGCCCCTCCCGGGAGGCCTCAGAACCTGTGTATCTGTCGGACAGCTTCAGACCACATTGAAACACCAACCACCCACTTCCACAAGTAACACCCTCACAGGGCAGACTCAGCAGGCACCTTGAATTAAGTCCTGTTCCTGCACAGCTGATCCTCCATGGTGGTTGGTGGCCACAGCCAGTCCTTAGAGCCCATCAGCCTGGTGACAAATCCTTCCCAATGACATGTCAATAGCAATCAAGGCTCAATTACAACAGGAGGGTACACATAGCTCACACAGGGTCACAACCGGAGTGCCCAGCTTGGGTAAATGGGAAGGCTATGCCACTGGACTGTACAGAACACCTACTACATAAGGCCTCTCTACCAAGCCTGGGAGATGTAACACCTCTTCCTAATACATAGAAACCAACACAGGGAGATTTCCAATATGAGAAGACAAACAAACATGTCTTAAATGAAAAATCAGAACAAAATTTCAGAAAAAGAACTAAACAAAATGGAGAAAAACCATCTACCAGATGCAAATTTCAAAACACTGTCTATAAAGAGGCTCAGTGGTCTCAGTGAGAACTTCAACAAAGAGATGGGAAACATAAAAATGGAAATAGAAAAAAATAAAGAGCCAGTCAGAGATGTAGACTACATTAACTGAAGTGAAGAACACATTACAGAGAATCAATAGTGGAGCAGATGAAGCAGAGGATCAGATCAGAATTGTGAAAGATAAAGAAGCAGAAAATACCCAATCAGAGAAACAATAACAAAAAAAGCACCTAAAAAATGAGGATAGTGTAAGGAGCCTCTGGGACAATTTCAGGTGTACAAAAATTCATATTATGGGGTGCCAGGAGGAGAAGAGAGAAAGCAAGAAATTGAAAACCTGTTTAAAAAAGTAATTACAGAAAACTTCCCTAACCTGGTGAAGGAAATAGACATACAAGTCCAGGAAGCACAGAGAGTCCCAAACAAGATGAACCCAAAGAAACCCACACTAAGACAGATCATAATTAAAATGCCAAAGGTTAGAGACAAAGAGAAAATCTTAAAAGGAGCAAGAGAAAAGCAGTTAGTTACCTACAAGGGAGCTCCCATAAGATTGTCATATTTCTCAATAGACACATTTCACGCCAGAAGAGCTTTACGAGAAATATTCACAGTGAAGAAAAACAAGGACCTACAAACATTACCCAGCAGAGCTATTATTTAGAATTGAAAGACATATAAAAAGCTTCCCAGACAAGAAAAAGCTAAAGGAATTCATCACCACCCATATTACATGAAATGCTAATGGGTCTTTTTTATGAAGCAGGAGGAAAAAAGATTTAAAAAATGAACAATAAAATTACAATACATACATATCTATCAACCATTGAATTTTAAAAAACAAAATAAACAAGCAGAACAGAAACAGACCCATAGATACAGAGAACATTTTGACAGTTCCCAGATAACAGCAGGTTGGGGAGTTGGGTGAAAAAGGTGAAGGGAATAAGAAGTACAATTTGGTTTTTACAGAATAGTAATGGTGATGTAAAGTACAGTATAGGGGATATAATCAGTAAAAAAAAAAAAAAGAAGAAGAAGACTGGAAATTAGGAGAAGAAGAAAAGGATATTTGGATTGGAACAGGATGCTCCTGACTTCTAAGCTCCACGAGTACGGAGGAAATTGTTAAAAACCAGTCCTTGTCCCTCTGCTTAATGTGATTTATGTGAAGTCTTCATGAGGCATCATCACTCATTGTCGGCTCAAATTACCTAATGTTGCCTGTGACCATGGCCTTAGACCTGGTTGATGTTGTATTGCTCAAGTTGACTCTGAACCCATACTGCTTTTGACAGTAGCAAACTTTTTGGTTTCCCAACTGATTACAGCTACACTGTCCCATGTCAAGTTGATTTTCAACACTCTGAGATCTATTCACAATTTAATAGCTTACCTTTTCTTGGCCAAGAAAGCATTTTTCTAAGATCTACAGTTATCATTGATGCCAAGTTTGTTTAAACTCATTATCCTTATCAGTCCCCCAATCTCACTTTTCACATATGCCACTAATATCACTGAACTGACAGCATTGAAAAACCTGGGTGCGCCAAAGGAAGTGTGATGAAAACCAAGACTGTGTATACCAGCAGGTGACAGCATTTTGGATTACTAATTTAAAATATTTTAACTATATCAGCCTTGATAAATACATGGCAAACACCACAAAATTCTACTGCCAATATTTTGTGTATTGCGTTTATTAATTGAATTTTGAAGAGAAAATAAAAACCCCTTTTCTGTTTGTTTCACTTAAATTAATTTAAGTTTTCTTTGCTGTGAAAAGATTAACTGCCATTACCCTAACTAGGTCATTGGTTTTGTCTTCATGATACTATTAGAAGTTCTCATGGTAAGTTACATTAAGAGTCTGGTATCTTATATACTTGCATTGTAATAATATATAATATATTACATATATGAGAGAGCATTTATATGTTTAAATGTTTATAAATTTACTATACAAATTAAATTAAAATAATGAATTCAATTATAATTTATATATTTAAACAGAAAAATTACTTGAAGCTTATTCTCTAGTACAGTGAATATTCATCATCAAGCCCCATGGACCAATCACTAATTAATTATGAGGGAGTAATGTTTGCACTCACTCCAAACTTCATTAATCACCTGACACGTAATCACCAATGAGCCAAAAGTAGTAACTTAGGGCCTAATGGAATCAATGAAATTTTACAAAAGAGTCATTTACCATCTTTCAACATGTTTCAGGAATGGTCAGGCTTGACCACACTACCTGGGCAACCAGGTGCTAGGGAAGATTTAAACTGTTTCCTGGCTAGTAATCTACATCACACATACTTGAATAAAGCTGGAAAATCTCGTCATCTTAATTGTCAGATGCTCTAGAGAAAACCAAGATGAAAACACTAAAATTCAGTTAATACTCTAGTAATTTGAGTTTTATTCTTTTTATAGCTTTCTCAGCTAGGGATCAAGCATATAATATGTATACATATATATTTATGACTCCTTTTTAAAAATGTATTAAAATACAACTTATTGTAATATAAGAGACTAGAATACTAATCAAGATGCCATCTCTTTGAGCTCTATGACAATCAACATGAATGAAGTAACTCTAAGCATAACCCTTTAATATTATAGATTCTGTTGAGCTGATCCTAGAGGTATCATAATTATCAAAAGACTGGGGAGTAACCTGGGGTAAACGTTATATATGTAATCATTTGCATCCTTATAATGAAGCTGAAGTCTCAGAGATGGCTGTTTGGGCTGAGGGCCATGAGCAGGAAGGGTACACATTGATCACATTTTGGTAGAAATTATAAACTGTCTTTATACTTTAACTCTTAGTAAGGTAAACACATTTTCTCCTTCCTTTATCAGGCTATCATGAGTTTTCTAGTGCCTGGCAAGTAAGGACCATGACAATATAGTGAAGGTCCCTGCATGGGGCTAGTTCAAAGGGTGACTTCAGCAACCCACTGGGCACATCCAGGGTGTTATGGAACACTACAGTTATCCAGAAGAGAACTACCTCTGTAAATGGTATGTAAAATGTCAAATTAGCTTTGCATGCATTCAAACGCTGTCTATGTGCCATTAGGTCCCCTCTTCTGGTAGTGAAGTATATTGGAGATATACTTTAAAAGCTCACTAAAAAATAAACAGTACCCCAAATTATTTTTAATGTGCAAGATGTTATCAATATGAAATTATTGCTTTAATCAGTGAACAATGACTCTTGCATAGTTTTAATAGTTGAAAGTATTCAATAGCCAAAACCAGAAAATGGAACATTTTTTTGTAGTCTCCTGAACAAAGTTACCCAAAACTCTTATTAATTACAGCACACTCATATAGGTAGCATCCAATTCTAGCCTGTTCTCCGAGAGCCTTTCTCAGGCGATGGCCCCATGTGGGTCAAGGAGGTCCCAGTGGTCCTGAGAAAGCCTTCCACCTCTTGTCGCTCTGGGGTGCTGATTGATTCCAGAGACTGGTTTGCACCACACATGTCAATGCTTCCTGGAGATGCTGGACTAAACTGAGGACGCAGCATCATCTTACCTGAGCACATATGAAAATTAGCCTAACTGGACAGACTGTGACGATTTGGTACAAAAAATCTTTCCTTACACTGACATTTTCCTTCTCTTAGAGAATGTTGATAGCTAAGCCATTTTTGATAGATATGTTCTTGAAAAGTCACATACATTAAATTTTAAGACATTGAATCATAGTGTTCTTCAGCATCAGTTTTCTGAATGTGCATTTCTGAATGCTCTTCAATAAGGAATGTCTCCCAACAGTGAAGCTTCTTGCCTGACTCCATTTACTGTGACAGAGGGAATTCTAAACCACCCTGGCAAGCCTTGAATGTGTATGAGTGGTGGTGGGGTTCTACTATTTAAAAGCACCCCAGAACATCTTTTATAAAATTGAGTAAATTGTTTATAATTTTCTGAGTTAGGTTTCAAAATCAGGCTTCCTAAAAATGAGGTGTGCTTCCATCATTAATTCCAACCTCATCTACTGTGGTGTCATTGCCCCTGTCATACAGAACAGTGAATACCACCACATTTTACTAAGCCTGTCTTCATAATACTTAATTTTCTATGATAATTACTGACTTAAATTCATATGATTTAAATTCAAGATAGGAGCCTACATTTTAAGACTACTGACACCCACCAGGATGCATCAAAGATAGGAAGTATGATGCAAGAGATTCACTGGAGTTGCCTCTCTTGACTACAGAACCCATATTCCTCAAATATCAGAGCACTCCTAGCTTCTGGCCCCTGGCTTCACACATGGCCTCAGACTCTTTCTCAATACAGCAGTCTAGGTACTTACTAATAGTTAGAATTTGTTAGTGAAATGAAACTTATTTGCCAGCTCTAGACTCTATCATTTATTGGTGAATCCCCCTTTAATTAGTCTTAGGCTGGTAAGAAATTTCAGGTACACACAGTCTTTAATTTAGACTGCTTCGATCCCTGGCCAGAGCATATTTATAGACAACAGAATCATTGTGTCCTTCAGCTGGAGGAACTGTCGTGGTTTTATTCCTTTACTATAGGCACTTCAGGGAGGCACCATGGCACGAGGGGGTCAATCAGACCTGAATTCAAATTTCAGTTCCACAGCTTGGTTGCTGTACAACCCTGAACAAATTAACCTCATTGAGATTCCGTTTCCACAGCTGCAAAAAGGGATAATGAAACCTACCACAGAGAGTTGCTTTGAGGTTAAATCAAGAAATAGTATAATGCTGAACACATTGTAAGCATTCAATAAATGGTAGTTGTTATACCACTTTCCACTGCTGTGACTGGTTGTAGGTATTAGGTTCTCCTGTGATGGAATCTAAATAAAGATGTGCATTAGTAATTGGAAACAGAACCTCAGTCTTCCATTTGACACCTACAATGAGGATGTACACCGCAGAGGCAACAAAAGCAGCCTCAGGTGAATTTTTGGGGCACCTTCTATCCCAACCATGGCTATCTGGACAGGACCCAAAATTCCCTGTGAGGCAATGAAGGAAGCAGCAAGCTGTTGCTGGGTAGCTATGCTTGCCACTCAGCAGTGCCGGTTTAGTCATCACTCTTCAGAGAAGCAGAAAATGTGAGACACAACGGATTCCACAGCAGAACAACATTGTTGACCCAGGTGATCCTGGAGGTGGTTTCCATCCCAGGCAGCATCACTTCCCACACAGCTGTGTCCAGACCTGTTCAGGCTTATCAGAGGGCTAGTTTGCAGATTTACTATTTTTTTGGCTAAGGATGATGCAGTGAGAAAGAAAGAAAGGAAGAGGAAAAGAGAAAATAATGGATGCCTTTGTAAGAAGGAAGGAACTGTTTGTTCTGAATGAGCCGTGTAGCTCTAGCACCTATCTATTGGATGACATCTTTGATAGCCATTTAGGGTTCCCGGAACACATTTTGGCAAACTTACGCTGGGCCATGAGGACTGGAGTATAGCCATTTCATAAGAACACAAACAAAGACATTCTGATCAGAGAACATCAGTAAGAAAGAATAGAGATTTTTAATTTGGCTCCTTTGACTTCATTCTAGAAACCAATCAAAAAGAAGACTTCAAATCAATACCATATTGCACTGAGAAGACCATATATTGTCTGACATCCTGAGAGTGATATCTCTGAATCTCACACATATTAATACAGAATCAGGCATTTGGTGCAATGAAATGATTTTCGAAAAGCCTTGACCAGAGGGTAAGGGAGTGCCCCATATTGTGCTTACCTGGAACAATAAGCACCTTTCATACAGTATTCTTGTCTCTACTTGAAATGCTTATCAGTAATTCCTCCTCACCCCACTGTAACACATCCATGTACAAGACCAGTGGTCCTCAAACTTTAGTGGCCATGGGAATCATGTAGAAGGTTTATCAAAACACAGATTGTTAAACTCCACTCCCCAGAGACTGTAATTCAGTAGTTCTAGGGTTGGATCTGAGAATTTGCATTTCTAACAAGTTCTCACCTGCTGTTAATGCTACTGGTTCCAGGGCCCATACTTTGATAACCATTGCTTTAAAAAATTGTGTTAATGATTTCTTGGTGTTAATGATTCCTTGCATGAATGAATGAATGAAAGTTCTTAGCAGCACCTTTTACACTGTTAGGATTGATGTTTTTGTCCTATAGGTATTTTCTCTGCCAAACACACCTACTGCAGTAAAGGAAGACTATTGTTTTTCGATTTGAAGACTATCTTTTTCATCTAACCAGCCAAATACCCTGTGATAAATAGCTTAGTCTCTCTTGCTAATTCTAGGGCACATGAAGTTCTCAACTGTGAAGGTGCCAGAAGTTCTCTGTATTCAAAGTGTGTCTGTCCAGATGGACAGATTGAGGAGCCAGACTCTTCGTTGCTTTCTCTGCTCTAAAAATTCTCAGCATTTCATTTGAATACATCAAAGCAGGCTGGGATTAAAGACAAGTCTGATGCTACAAGAATGATGCCAGCTTGGACACCATGACACTTCAGCCTTGAGAAGGCTGGTCTTGGGCCATTGGCCAGCTGGGACTTCACCTGGAGCACCTGCTGCTGCTGACCTGTCTTTTGGCCCTAGTGTGAATACTTTTTGACCAAATCAGACCACTCCTCATCCTTGACAACAGTGTAACAGCAGGTTCTGTCAACCATGGTTATTTCCCAGCTGTCCGTAGACATGTTTCATAGCATCAGCTTTGCTCTTAGATTATTTTAACAATTAATTACATTATGTCTTACCATTGAAATAGAATGACATATTTCTATAAACAAAATCTATAAACAAATGAGTAGAAAAGAAGACAAATTACTCATGTTCCTACCACCCAAAAATACCTCTGCTGACACTGACATTTTGTGTATTTCTTTTCAGGTTAGTTTCTGTGCTCAGGATTATTTGTGTTAAATATATATGTGATAAATATGCATCTGTGTCATCCAAAAAATACACTTTCTATAGAAAAAGAGATTGTTTTGTTTTTAAAGACTATCTTTTTCATTCTGCCTGGCCAACTGACCTGCAATGAGAAGTTCAGTTTCTTTTTAATTCCAGGGCATATAAAGTTACCAGGTGTGAAGATGCCAGAATTCCTCTCCATCTAGTTTAAAAAATTGTTTGGTAAAATACATTTGAAACTTTCCCATTTAAAAAAGCTGATTAAAAATGTGCTTACTTAGAATCATAAGCTGATTTTGTATCTATTTTTTTCATTTAAAATATTATATATATATTTCCCAGTGGTAATATAAATTCTTGTAGAATTAGTTTTAAAAGCTCCCTTTGATTCTTCTTCTTTAGATCAGTAGGCAGAAAACAAAACAAAGCCAAAGACCCAAAACAAAATAATGGTAGTAAAGAAAGTGTGAAAGCACTGGATCCTACTCAGTGTCCAACTCCAAGGACCTTCCTATGAGCCAATGAAAATGACATGATGATTGTAAAAATTAGACCAATCAGTTAAAAATTAATCCTTCCGCCTCATAATAAGCCTAAAATAAAATCAACTTTGAGGTCCAAGTTATCAAGTTTGCTGAGTCTTCATTTATACAGATTACCTAATAGTTGTCAGTGGTATACTTCTTTTTGGGGAAGCATGAACCAAGATGGGTAGGCATGTCCTCTGGTGTGGGTTGCAACGGGCAATTTCCAGCAGATTTGAATCAAAGTCTTAACCCTCCCACTCCTCTTCAGACTGCCTTTAAGTAGAGTGCTGCCTCACCAATTCTGTCAGAGGGCAATCTCCTTCTCTATCCAGAGTTGACAAGAAGACATTTCTGATAACACAGGGCACTAGCTGGGTGGTGGTGTCATGCTCAGAGGACACAGTAACACCACATGGCTGTTGATCAATGTGACGTCAAAAATGTAAACATGGGTCACCCTTTTGCAGAAAAACGTAAATTATTTATTTCATTTACCAACGTAAAGAAAACCAGATATAGTTTTAAAATAATAAAATACAATTGCTCTGGCTGCTGTAGCTCAGTGGATTGAGCACGGGCCCGTGAAGCAAAGGGTCGCCAGTTCAATTCCAAGTCAGGGCACATGCCTGGGTTGCAGGCCAGGTCCCCATTTGGGGACACATGAAAGGCAACCACACATAGATGTTTCTCATTCTTTCTCCTTTCCTTCTCCTCTCTCTAAAAAGTAAATAAATGAAATATTTTAAATAAATAAATAAATAAAATATAATTTAGTGGATGAATGTATGTTTCCATACATGTGAATGCTTAATCTTTTTAAGATAATCCTCAAACCATCCGGTAAAAGCTTTAGAGGACACAAGTCCTATTAAAAAAAACTTGTCACTTCAATCAAGATGGTGGCATAGCAGATGAGGCTCTCCTCCTCATGCAATAATATCAAAATTAAAACTAAAATGTAGAACAACAATAAGTCAGAACCAGGAAGTCTGACAACTACGGAATTAAAGAAACCACATCCATCCAGATTGACAGGAGGGATGCAGACATGGAATGGACTGGTCCCTCACCCATGTATGGTGGATAAAAATTCAGGAGGAACATCTTGGGAGCGAAGTCCCAGCCCCATACCAGGCCCCCCAGCCTAGGGTTCCAGTGCCAGGAAGATAAGTCCCAACAACTTCTGGCTGCAAAAACCAGTGGGGATCGAGTTGGTGGAAGAAACTTCTGGAGCCCCAAGCAATTCCTCTTGAAGAACCCACACATAGACTTACACACTCAGACTCACTCCTGCCAAGCTCCAATGCTGGGGAAGCAGCTTGAAAGATACCAGTGGCATACTAGGAGAAACTGAAGTGTCTGGCATCAAGGCAAGCAGAGGCCATTGCCCCTTTTCTAAACCCTCCTCCTACAGAGCCAGCAAGCTGGTGCCATTTCTGAGAATCCATCAACCTGGCTAACACTGTTTGACCAGCCTTGAAGATCCCCAGAGACTCTGCCCCACCCAACTTACTGGTCCACCCAAGCTGTTTTTCCACATGAATAGCTGCTCTTGGCCAATGATTGAAAACGTCCTAAATCCTCTCAAACAAGCAACAGCTGGCCTCAGTGAGCCCCAGACCTGGCACTAGCAGCAGCCAGCTTAGATTCACAGCGTGGCTTAGCCTGGGAAACTCCGAGCTCAGCACAAGTAGCAGCCATCTCAGATTGCTTTATAGCTCAGGCAGGGTGGCTCCAGGCAAACACACATGGGGGCTGACCTTGGCCTACACCACCCAGGAAACCCCAGGGCCTATACACCCAGTGGACAGCTACAGGTCACATAGGAGCACCACCACCCTGCCCCTGCACAGCTGATCCTCCACGAAGGTTGGTGGTCAGTGGTCACAGCCAGTCCTTGCAGCTGTCTGGCCTGGGTAAATCCCTCCCATTGATCTGCCAACAGCAACCAAGGTGCAGCTACAAGAGAAGGGTGTACTCAGTCCACATGGAGTGCACACCTCAAGTATCCAGCTTCGGTGATAGGGGAGGTTGTGCCACTGGACCCTACAGAACACCTACCACCTTAGGCCACACTACCAAGACATAGAGTCAAACAGCTCTACATAATACATAGAAACAAACACAGGGAGGCTACCAAAATGAGGAGACAAAGAAACATGGCCCAAATGAAAGAACAGATCAAAACTCCAGAAAAATAGCTAAACAAAATGGAGATAAGCAATTTATCAGAGGCAGAGTTCAAAACACTGGTCGTAAGGATGCTCAAAGAACTTAGTGAAGACCTCAGTAACGTAAAAAAGATCCAGTCAGAAATGAAGGACATGCTAATTGAAATAAAGGACAACTTACAGGGAAACAATAGAGTAGATGAAGCCAATAATCAAATCAATGATTTGGGACATAAGAAAGCAAAAACAACCAATAGGAACAACAAGAAGAAAAAAGAAGCCCCTAAAATGAGGATAGTGTAAGAAGCCTGTGGGATGACTTCAAGAGATCCAACATTCTCATCATAGGGGTACCAGAAGGAGAAGAGAAAGAGCAGGAAATTGGAAATCTATCTGAAAAAATAATGAAAGAAAACTTTCCTAGTTTGGTGAAGGAAATAGACATGTAAGTCCAGGGAGCACAAAGAGTCCCAAACAAGATGGTTCCAAAGTGGCCCACTTCAAGACACATCATAATTAAAACGTCAAAGGTTAAAGATTAAGAAAGAATCTCAAAAGCAGCAAGAGAAATGCAGAAAACTACCTACAAAGGAGTTCCCATGAAACTGTCAACTGATTCCTCAAAAGAAACTTTGCGGTCTAGAAGGTACTGGCAAGAAATATTCAAAGTCATGAACAGCAAGAACCTACAGCCAAGATTGTTGTACCTAACAAAGGTATCACTTAGAATCAAAGGGCAGATGAAGATTTCCCCAGACAAGAAAAAACCGAAGGAGTTCATCACCACCAAATCATTATTATATGAAATATTAAAGAGACTTATTTGAGAAAGAGAAGAAGATCAAAACTATGAACAATAACATGGCAAAAAATACATGTCTATCAACAATTGAATCTAAAAAACAAACTAAACAAACAAGAAGAACAGAGACAGAATCATGGATCTAGACAGTATTTTGATGGTTGCAGATGGGAGAGGGTGGTCAGAATGGGTTAAGAGGGAAGGGAGTTAAGAAGTACAAAAAAGTAGTTTCAGAATAGCCATGAGGATATAAAGTACAGTATAGAAAGTGGAGTAGCCAAAGGACTTATACACATGACCCATGGACATGAACAATGGTGAGGAGATTACCTGAGGGAGTAGGGGTTGCTGGGTGGAGGGGGACAAAGAGGGAAAATCAGGACAACTGTAATAGCATAACCAATAAAAATATAATTTAAAAGTTGCCATTATTGAGACTGAAATATGTTTCCTTGACATGTCAAAGATCTAATAAAGCTTGTTCCAGTTATATTGACCTGTGTTTTAGATGACCACTGTATTAGTCTGCTCAGGCTGCCATAATGTGATACCGTAGACTGAGGGCTTAAACAGCAAAAATCTATTCTTTCAGGGTTGAGGAGGCTACAAGTCCAAAATCAAGGAGTTGTTTCTTCAGGAAGGACACGAGGTTCCCTTCAACAGGGATGGCAGGTTTGGTTCTTTCTTTGGGCTCTGAGGAAAGATCCATTTCATGACTCTCTTCTAGCTCTGGAAGTTGCCAGCAATGCTTGGTGTTCCTTGGCTTATAGACACATCACTCCAATCTCTGCCTCCTCTGCTTCCATTGTCATGTGGCCTTCTCTCTGTGTCTGTGTCCAAATTTTGCGTTTATAATAAGGACACCAGTCATTGGATTAGGGCCTACCCTAATCCAGTATGACCGTGTCTTAACTTGATTACATATGCCAAGATCCCAGTTGCAAATAAGTCATCCACAGGTACCCAAGGTTAGGATTGGAATATATGTTTTTAGTAGACATAGGTCAAACCAAAGGCCTACTTACTAAACTCTGCCAACAAATGGCATAGCAAATAGATTGGAGAGAGCTCATCAGCAAAGCTGCTTTTTAAACATGTGATGCTCACTTAGAATCAGAAGCCAACAGATCCTTACAGAGGGACCAGCTAAGCTGGTGGTGGCAGGTGGGGACCAGCACCAGCACTGTCCACTTCTCCCCCAGATCTTTCTCTATGACCTGCTAGCCTTCCTTTTCTGTAAGCTGACACTGAAGCATGCTTATCACCATGAAGGAAGTAAAAAACAAATAAATACCTACTGAAAACTATACCCAAACTACGTTTGACCAACTTCACTCATCTGTCTCACTAAAAATGGTTGCTCCCTCAAACCCAAACCTTAGTCCTCCATTGGACTCGTTACTGCTCCCAAACACGTTTTGCACATAGTCTGGCTTCCCTGGGCAGTGGCACGCCCCAGACCAAATCGTGTGACAAGTACGGGGGAAGTTTCCGGGGCTGTTCAAGTGGAACAGAGTTGAAGGACTCCTACAGTTTGACTTTGCTCTAGGCCAACAGCTAAGGGATCTGAGAAGCTCATATCAGCTGAAACTACTTTGCATCTGGGTTTCTTAATTTTTCTGAATATTTTATGACACTTAACTGATTTATGCATGGTATGTGAAATAAAGAACCTGTCTCTGTGGCCTCTCATCTCTTTAACTAGCTACATGTTATCAAACCTAAGGATGTCTGGGAGGTGATAGTGGCAGTTAAGTCATTAGCTTCTGGCCAGGACTATCTGGAGAACAATACTTGTTATCCTTTTAAAAGGTTTTCGAAAAGAGGCTCCTTTCTGTGAGCTGTGCCCAATCACACTGACTGCCTCTGTCCTAGCCCTAAAGTATCTCCCCAGATTGACACATCCAGGCTGTGGTCAGGCAGAGCCCTGGGGCAGCCATCTCTTGCTTCCAGAACTATAATCAGAGGCAGTAGGGGTCTCACATCAGGTCTTAGACTAAAATAACTGAGGACTTGTGTAGAAAGTGGGGGCAATTTCCTCAAGCTAATGTAATCAACACTGGGAACTGTCAGAATAAAACAAACACAACTATGGCTGCAGGTGAAAAAAAAAATCTCACAATCTGCATTTGCCTGAAGGTTTCACGCTCAGTATTGACTATCAGAAGAACATTTCCCCTTGGAAATCAGTATCTTATTGGGACTACCTCCTAGCCACTCAGAATTGTTAAAGCTGCTACCAGAATGTGTGTGATTTAATGAGGTAGAGAGACTATCAGTCATACAGCTATTTGGCTTATTATCATGATTAAGCCTGAGTTCGGGGTAAATTGAAGTGACATCATGACCCCCAGGGTTCCGTGACTGAGATGACAGAGATATCCCACTCTTGGGGGTTTTCTGGTCCCAGCATAAGGCAAGTAGGCTTGGTGTAACAAATAACCCACAGAGCCATGCTGAGGATATACAGACATTTCAGTGGTTGGCCTGGTGTTCAAGTTGAACAGCCAAAAGCACAAAGCAAAGAAGCAGAGTGAGGATGCTCACTTGACCCTTCATTGAGAAATGAGTGCTCTGTGAGGGGCTTGGGAGCGATAGTGACATGGGGCTGATGCCAGGCCCCTTGCCTTGTGTTGGTCAGAGTGGCTGCTCCCCCACCTCACACATGGTTCCACCCGCATCATTATCTGAGGGCCTGTCATCCAGGTTGGAGGAATTGTGCCTTTGAGGCCATTCTTTGCTCTAGCTCAGCATTCCGATGGGAAGCTAAGGCAGATGGCTTTTCACATTAGATTCCAAGGCATGATGAATGACTACTTCCACAAACTTCCATGCACCTAGTCTTATAACTTCTTGTTTGTGCTCAGATTTTCTCTTACTGAACTTCTGGGACATCTGGCTGTGAGTGTTTTAAGGTTAACAGTCTCAAAGAGGAGCAAGGGGAGAAGTCAAGCTCTGTGTCCAGCCACTGTAGACTGACAAGGGAGACAAGAGCTCTGTTAGCAAGGGGGACTCACTCAGTTTCAGCTTCAGGGGCCCTGTGCCAAGGTGGGAGACCAGGATGATTTTTAATGTCCTTTTTTCTCTTTGGCCCCCTCCCCTGTCTTAGTGAGCCCTTAGGTGCAACATACGTTACCTTGCTTATGTCCAAACTCCAACATAGATCCCAGTGTGCCACGTTCCAGACTTTTCCTGACTTCCTGTCCCTATTAAAATGTGCTTCCTCTGCTGTCTAACAGTGGGGTTCTGCACTGCCCCCCACCTTGTAACATAGGCAAGCTTTGGCAGGCCATTTTTTTCTTTGGAGGTGGACAGGGGAAGGAAAGAAATCTCACCTCTGCCTCCTATTACATGTTTTGTGAGATCTTTATATATAATACTTTGTTGAGTACTTTTGAACATACTGAGAGGCAGAAGATGCTAGCAGTTATTTCAAGAAAAGCTCAGAAAGGTCAACATTGTTGAAAGTCTCACAGCCAGTCCGGAGTGGAATCAGGATTCCCATTCTGTTTGGAAGAAACCTGTGCAACCTTCTTTCTTTCCCAGCCTCATGCTGGTTGGTTGCCTCTAATGGTGAGAGCCTCTGGACTGTGCAGTCATGGCTGGCCCATAGACCCCTTCACAGCCCCCTGTGTCACACCAAGGGCATGCCTGCTGACACGGTACAGTGGCTTCAGGCCTCTGGAGATGCAGTAGCCCTGTATCATTGTACCTGTTTCTTTTGGCTCAGGGGATGGTTGGTAAATGCCTCCACCCTTGTGGAGCCCTCAAGGATTGTGATTGTGAGATTTATGTCCATTCTTGTGGGGGCAATGCATGAAATCTAATGGATATAACACATTGCTGTGAAGTGCACCTATGAGTGGTGTGGTTCTGAGATGAGGACCCAGGTCGGTAGCCTGGCTGCCTGAAGAAGATTGGGTTGTATTCCACCACTGCAGAGCACATGCTGACAGGCCTCTGGGGACAGCACAGCTGGATCAGTACCTCCAGCACGCTTTAGGAGCAATTCGCTTCCTTATTTCTGCAGACTAAACAATGCTGAGAGATCAAAGAGAAAGTGAACGCATGTCTGTGACATTGAGGAAGCAAGAGATACAAATTTTAAAAGAAATGTCACTTCAAATGTGAAGAGCCTGGAAAACAGTCTTCTGACCCATGATAGGAATTATTATTATTTTTTGAACTTTATTTCTGCAGAAAAACAAATTAATGAAGTGACTTTACAAGCAATTCTCAATTGCTGCAATACTATGAAATAGATTTAACATTTATACCATATTCTCCAAATGTCATTTTAATTAACCATAAGTTTCTTCTTCTTGTCCATTAAATATTTAATCAAAGTGACTAGTACCATAAAGAGTGAATTGTTTCTTCCCGTCTCTGCCCCAGAATGTGATCTAGAAGACGTGACCATTCCAAACTGAAGGCTGAGAAAGATGTAGTTAGCTTTGACGATCTGTACTTGTTGATCATGAATTATTGAACCCACTTATTTAACAGATATTTATTTACTGTTGACCATGTGGCCCTTCTCTATTACAATCTCTTTTAATAATGGATATGTTTGCAAAATGATCCCAGGACCAGGTTATGCCCCCGCCTTCAAAGAGCTGCCATTGAGGAGCTAATAAAAGATTTAATAAAGCATGAAAGGAAAGAGAAATAGTAAGAATGCAAGACTTCGGCTCCTATTAAGGCCATGGGGGTAAGGTTGGAACATGGGTGTGAGGGTCTTCTAGGAAGAGTAAACAGAAAACCACAGTGAAAAATAGTGAGACAGGTGGCCATTGTCATGCTTTATTCCCTCAAATTCAGTCTGGTCTTAGAGCAAGGTAAGGATCCTTTGTGCGTGTATTACATGAGGAGTAGGTAAGAATTATGGAGGGTGTAGGAGAGGACAGAAGTTACCTGGTTCTGAGGGCCCCAGCCCCCAGCTTCCTGGTGTTCTCTGCCTAACCTGGATAATGTTCATCATCTCCAGGATGAGTGTGGTTTGGATCTCTCTGGGCTGCTCTGAGGCTGGCTAACCTGGCGTCCCACAGGTGCCCTGGAACAGGACATCCTAGGTCGTATCCACAGTGCCCAGAGCGCCACTGCTGATGGGTGTGGCCTTTGGGGCTGGCTCAGGGGTGACCAGTGATGACCAGGTAGCTAATTATCTCACCACATTCTGCTCCTGTCATCCTGAGAGGAAGGGCTGGGCCAGCTTCACATCGCACCAAGGTTTCTAGTTATGACTGTCTTCCTACCAGCCATTTCTGCTTCTGTCTGGAACCTCCCATTATCCCCCAGCTGAGGACACCATACTCAGATTGTTACCACTAGAAGGAGGGTATAACATCAGTTCTCATCCATTCATTTCACCGACAGCCACAGAGCAGTCCCATGGACAATGTGTGGTGCTTGGTTCTGGGAAAGAGGAATCAAGCAAGGTCCCTGATATTAGGAACTCAGGTCTAGAACAAAGGACAGATACAGAAATAAAAAATAATCACCATAGAGCATGATACGTGCTGTATGATTTCATATATATCACATTCTGGAGAAGGCCAGTCTAGAGAGACCAAAAACTGAACAGTGATTGTTAGGGGCTGGGGGAGAGACGTGGGGTTTGTGGGGGTAATGTAACTGCATTGGTCTTGGTTAGGCTACTAACTGTATTTATTAAAACGTGCAGAAATGTATACTCAAAGGGGTAAAAATTACTCTATGTGCTGTGACTTTGCATTTTTACAAAGAAAATAAATCACATTAGAATGTGTGGCACACAGGAGGAGTAGCCAGCTCCTCCCAGAGGGGAAGGGAGAGGGTCAGAGAAGCCGGGCAGAGAAGCAGCATTTGACTTGTGGATTCTAAAGAGGACATGAGTTTCCAGAGAGACAGGATGGAGACAGCCTTTCAGGTACAGGGAACAGCATGTGTGACAGCACAGGGGCTTGACATCAAGCATCTCATGTCCTCTTAGCTACTTGTCTTTTGGTGCTACTTGTACATCAGCAGGAGTCTGAGCATCGACGGTCCTCTGTGTGATACTAAAGAGAGGGGACAATGACAATGACTTTTTGTTTCACCTTTCAGAAATTTTTATTGGGCTAATGTATATATAAACATAAAATTTCCCATTTTAACTATTTCTGAGTGTACAATCAGTGGCATTAATTACATTCAAAATGTTGTACTATCATCATGTCTCTCTATTTTTAAACCCTTGTAGCAGATCACTCCCAACAGAAACTCCGTACCCCTCTGCCCCTCCTGCAGCCCCTGGTAACCTCTATTGCACTTTCTGTCTTTATGAATTAGTCTAGTCTACATATTTCATACACATGGCATTGTATAATATCTATTCTCTTGTGCTTGGCGTATTGCATTTGGCATATTTTTGTTTTGCTTTTAATGAGGCTTTTGCATTAAAAATTGGAGCCTGAGAAAATGCTTCCATGTAAGAGAGTCAGGGGATAGGGGAGAAGGAAGCTTCCCGAGACAGAGGACCTCAGTACTGTGCTGGCATGACTTCCTGAAGGTGTCCTGCTCATTCTTCAGTTTCCCTACTCAGTTCAAGATCAGACCCTGGACAGAGACAACCCTGCACTCCTACAACCCCCTGCACTCCAGAGGTCTGTGGAGGCTTTCTGCCCACTGATCCGTTGCACACGGCATTCTCACCTTCTACAAAACTGCAAAAGACATTTTTAAAAAAGACTTAGGGAAATAAGTGATCAAGAATTGAGAATGAGGCAACCTAAGAAGCAGGGTTTGGAGTTAATTGGCCCTTGAACTGTCAAGCCCAACTGCTTCTAGTGAGTCCTGACATTTCTGGGAGTAATTAAGGACTTGGCTGTCACATTTCACAAAGGCCCAACCACGACATGAACAAGTTCTACCTATCTTCATCATAATGTCCAGTAATGCATAAAGGGGAATTATACTCAGTGCTAATTGCAGGTCCTAGGGTAGAAGTGTCATGTTTTTGAAGAACTTTTCGTATTTATGCACCGAAATATAATGATCTCCACGTTGGGGGTAGATGTGAGCAGCAGAAAGAGTGGCACTTTAAAAACATCTGAAACTACTGGTGGTAATAATAGCTAACATTGTCCTGGCTAGGTGGCTCAGCTGGCTGGAGCAATAGCACACACACCAAAAAGCTGTGGGTTCTACTCCCAGTCAGGGCACATATCTAGGTTGCAGGTTTGAGCCCTGGTTTGGGCTCCTATGGGAGGCAACTGATCAATGTATCTCTCTATCTCTTTCTCTCTCTGTCTGAAGTCAAGAAACATATCCTCAGGTGAGGATTAAAAAATAATAATAACCAGTATTTACCAAGTGCTGACCATGTACCAGGCACTATTCCAAGTATCACAAGGGCCTATGAGGTGACCTTTAGAATTTTTAAAATTTCTTTTAACAATTCTTCATAGATGGGGAAGCTGAGGCACAGAGAAGTTATGCAAGATTTTTAGGATCAAACCCAAGCAGCCTAGCTCCAAAACTGGTACTCGGCAATGACACATCCCTTGTGTCTAAGCCATCCTGAGTGGCACTGCAATGGGATCAGTCAGCTTTTCCAGTATGACCATTAGTTTTGTCGAAAAGCATTTACCAATCGCAAACTTGCATGTGATTTTGGTTCCATGACCTCGAAGAGCTGTGTTTCAAGCAAGTGATAAATTTATCTGTAATATATTTAATCTGTTTCATTCTCAAGTGACTGATTCATAGTTATCTTCTACTATCTTTGGTCACTCATCAGATTTTTATTGAGCATCTACTATGGTCAAGGCACTGTACCAGGCCATGTCCAGGGACAGCTTACATTCTGGGTGAGGAAATAACACATATAATAGATACAAAGTGGGGAAAAAGTAGGTTTACAGTTGTCCATATGGAAAACGATACATTAATAAATAATAATACAAGAATAAATTCTGTGTTTCATGTACTCACAACTGTGAACCTACTTTTCCCCCACCCTGTATAATAAGGCAAAGGAGTATAATGCAGGATAAAATATAACACGAGAGAATACAATAAAAATAAAAGTGGTAAGTACCAGAAGAAAGAATTTGTTACCATGGCTGTTCAGAGGAAAGAGGTGGTTTCTAGGATGTCTGTATGTATGTGTGGTATTCAAAGGGGGAAAAAATGGTGGGGAGAAGGTGGAAGGAGGAAGATGAGGAAAAGAGAGACATCAGAGATGTGATAAAGTGCTTAGTGGGCCCTTGGTATGGGCTGCATTGTGCCCCCCAGGTGCATGTGTTGAAGGCCTAGCCTCTAGGATGTGTCTGTATTTGGTGATGAGGCCTTTAAAGAGGCGGTTAAGTTAAAACGAGGCTGCTGGGGTTTGCCCTAATCCAACCTGACTGGCGAATTTATGGGAAGAGCAAGTCTGAACAAAGACAGACACAGAGACATGACCATGTGAAGACAGAGACGAAAGATGGCCAGCCATCAAGGAGAAGCCTCAGAAGGATCTATCCCTACTGACACCTTAACATCTGACTTCAGCCTCCAAAACTGGGAGAAAATTAATTTACATTGTTTAAGCCTCCAGTCTGTGGTGCTTGCTATGGCAACCCTCACAAACTAATACAGGCTTGAAAGACAGAGGATTTGGATATGGGGACATAGGGCTGAAGGAAAAGAATTGGGGGGAGGGCACGCATGTATGAAACAAGTGGATTTTATTCAGCGGATAATATAGAGCCATGGCAGGTTTCCATGCAGGAATGAAGTAAACAATAGTCATTCAATTCATTTGATTCATTCAGCAAACATTTACTGAGGATCTGCCCTGGGCCCGGCACTGCCAAACACAACCTGGGAGCCACAGTCAGGAATAACTGACTCCAGCAGAGTGCACGATTAGGTGGGGAGAATGGAAAGCGGGCTTGATGGGGGATGGTGCGGATGTGAGGAGACTAATTACGAGGCTTTATCCTGGCCTAAATCAGTGCTTTTCAGTCTCCTTTTAGAGCCTGATGTCACAGGGAAGTGTCCACCCCATCTTTTCTGGCCCTGCTCCCATCACAGATAACTGAAGCCACATATGTTCTCTACTTAGCTCCACTGGCCGAGGTAACATGGTTAAGCTTTTCCTTCTGTATTTGGCATAATGGGAGCATGAGTTTGAAAAATATTTCTTTCATATATCTAAAATTGAGTTATCTTTTCCAAACTCCATATTCCACCAGCTGATTTTGAAACAACTTTCCCCTTGGCCCCACCCAGCACATCCCTGCCTCCACCACCACAGAAAAGAGTCTTTTCATATCTAACAGCATCCCCAAGGTATAGTGGTTAGAAAAACAAAAACAAAAAAGCAATCCAAAGCAATACATATGTACACTATCTACGGTGCCAAGTCTGTCCCCAGGGTGACATGCAGAACAATGTCCCCTGAAGATGTCCATGTTTTGACCCCTAGAACCCATGACTACATTACTTTACTTTGCAGATGTGATTACATTCACAGTCTTGAGATGGTAAGAGTAGCCTGGTTTCTCCAGGTGGATTTAATCTAATCACTGAGTTTCTTAAAAAGAGAGAACCTTTCCCAACCATGGTCAGAGAACCATGACTATGGAACAATGGTCAGGAAGATAAGATATTGCTGGCTTGAAAGATGGAGGGAGGGGCCACAAGCCAAGGACTGTGGGCAGCCTCTTGAAGCTGAGGAGGACAGAGATGAATTCTCTCTCACAGCCTCCGAAAAAAGAACACTGCCCTGCTAACACCTTGATTTTTTTCCCATTGAGACCCATCTTGGAATTCTAACCTATAAAGCTATTAAGATAATACATTTCTGTTGTTTTAAGCCACCAATATTCTGGTAATTTGTTATAACAGCAATAGGAAACTAATGCCCTCCATTTGTTAGAACTCAAGCCAGACTTGCTAATTTGAACAGTCTATCCTTTCAACGTTGGCCTTTGTAGTGCCTTCTAATTCATGATGCTCTCAACTGTGTGGTAAGCAAGGCAGTCTTATTCCCACCAGATCCTCAGCTCCCTGTGGACAGGGACTGAGTTACTCATTCTAGTATCTCTAGTGCCAGCGTAGTACCTGTCACATAGTTGATTTCAATAAATATGGATTGAGTAATTCTATAAAAGCTCAAAACAGGGCTTCTTTTCAGACATAAAGTGGTCAAATCTGATGTCACTATTGATATATATATTATTTTATATAATATATGTATTATATATAGTTATATATTATATATAATTATATAAAATATTATATATTATATTTATTTATATAAAATAAATTGTATGCAATTTATAGAATTTATATAAACACATTTATATGATTATAAATTATATATATTTATATATAGATAGCATTATGTTGAAACGAATCACTGTTCACTATAACCAAGATAACAAGAAACCCCATTCATATATAGAGAATGGTGAGTCAATAAGACAAGCACCATAAAAGGCCTGGCTTCCCAAGACAATCTTGGTATAATGTACTCCAGGCCCCTTTTCATAAGGAGTGTTTATCAATGGGCCTGCTCTAAATGGCTCTCCGTATGTGATTCAATTAGCTGGCCCATCCAACACAGGCATGGAGCTCGGAAACAAAGCTTTGCCAGCTTAAATACATTCCTCATGAAACTGCATTTATTTTTGGAAAGAAATGACCATTCGCAATTTTTTATTGCTGGGTAGAAAGCTTTGAAGTTGCTTTCTAGAAAAGCTGACAGTGGGCAGTTACGGTATAAATAAGGCAGCCTCCTCCCCATTGTATCTGGGGTAATTATTTTCAGCTGTAATCAGCAAGCACTCTGGGAGCTGGTGGAGAATGGAGTCTGGAGAAAGCCCTGCTGGGCAGGTTCTGCTCTGTTGCTCCTCTCTGATGTCATCACAGTGCTCAGCAAACTCCCTGCTGTTGTTTGAGCTTGGGCCCGTGCCCAGCGCTGCTGCTGAAATGGCTACTGACCTCCCACAAGGAATTGAGAGGCTTGGCCAGGGCACAGGGTCAGACCCAAACCACCCACAATTTAGGACTTTGAGTTAAGGAGTTTATTTCTTCTTCCCTTGTCCCCGTCCCCGAGTCCCTCTCATATGAAATCAGGATTTTCCTTCCTAATTCGAGCCCTCTCCTTAACTGTTCTCCTAACACCAACTCTGATGTCATCTCACAAATCCAACTATGGCTTCGACTGTCCTCAAAGTGACCCCCTGAAAGTGTCCCTTTCAGGAGAATTTATTATGTTCAGGAAATTCTAGCACATGACAACTGTTTTCAGTGACATTTTTCTTTGCTATAAACTTTAGTGTTTAGAGACGATGTATGCAGTCCAGGTGTACTTTCTCTTTTGCCTTCCTTCCAGCTACTTCCCAACTCTGGGGACAAGACATAATCCTGGAAGGTGGCAGTTCTAAATTTGTCCCCAAGGTCTGAGAGCAGCAACTCCTTCCCTTCATATCAAAACAGTCATCTAGCAGAGGTTCTGATGAGTCTAATGTGCCCCGGGCAGCAGCATATACAGGTTCATCAAGTCTGAAGCAGTAAACAGGAAGTGGATGACAGGATATTACAGTTGGGAAGTTGCCATACAATTTTTTCTCCCTGGCTCATGTTTGAGTGTTTCTATGACTACAGTTCTCTGATAGAGGCATATCAAAGTCAAGAAATATTTAATAAGTGACTAACATATTTTATATGCTGTAATTCTGCTTGACCAGGAAATAAGGTGGATAGGCTGGCATTTGAAATTGAAGAAGGGTATTCAGAATGAATTATTACCATTCTATTTTTATTACCTACATCATTCTAAATTCTAAACCATTAACTGTGGTGGTCCCCATGCTATCCCGTCATTGGGAGAGCTATACTGATATCAGATAAGGTGCCCCAAAGCAGATTCTGGGGCAGGAAAAGCCTAGCGATCCTCCCAGGCAGGAGGGCTTTGGTACTAAGGAGTCTCAGTATTTCCCAGGTAAGGTTAGCACTGCCTCATACAACATTGCCACAGACAAGTGAGCCAGCTGCCTAGAACTGGTGAGGACAAAGGCTCTCACTCAATCCAAGTGAACAAAAGGGTTGCAACTTAGGGGAAAACCTGACATTAATACTCCATCAAAGAGCCATCATCTCCGGAAAAACAAACAGACGGATGGGATGGGAAGACGGAATCTCTTAATTCCTTCATCAAGATAGAATAATGGTAAATGAGCTGTAGCAGGCCCAAAGGACAAAAATAATAATAATAATAATGTAAGCTGAAAGACTGTGTTAGAAATCAGAAACTAAAGATCTGAGAGAAAGCCAGGAACTTGGGAAGGAGAGAAGCAACTTAAAGCACACTTGGGAGGTCATAAGCCTTTGGAGCAAGTCGTGTTACTGTGTATGAGGCTGTAGCTTTATAGGCTGTACCTGATTTTCACAAAGATGATCAATCAAGGATAGTTTCCTGCTGTCAACCTGTATCAGTCAAATGACCAAGGCCCCCTTTCTTCTCCAAAACTCCTGTTTACTCCTCAGTTTGCCCGTGTAGGTTTCACACTACGGAGAAGTTGGTCATTAGACTTTAATATCGACATATCTCTATGAACCCTGTTGTAAACAAAAGGACCCTTAATTGAAGAACATTTACCCATCAACTGGTTATTATGACATATGTTAATATCCGCCAATGGCTAAACTGTGCAGAAAAAAAAAGCAAGTAAGACTTACAAGTTATTTTCTTTGATCATAGTGAAGTAGACAGCTTAAAGCTGTCTCTCAAGTGATTCAAGTCTACATCAATAATCCAGTCCTACACAGAATAATCATGATGGTCTCTTGTTAAAGGGAGGTCCATGGTGATGGAGCCAGATGCTCACATAGTCAGAGTGTAAAACTGGTACATTGTAGCAGGAAGGGATAAATATGTTACGAGAATGCACAATTCACATGGAGTTTTAAGATAAAACATGCAGCTGCGAAGAAATGTATTTTTTTAAGTTGGTCACAATTGGCCACACCCCCAGAGTCCTAATTCTCAATGGAAGTTCTCCAGTGGAAAGTTTTTTTAAATATTATATTTATTTATTTTTAGAGGGGAAGGGAAGGAGAAAAGAGTGGGAGAGAAACATCACTGTGTTGTTGCCTCTCATGTGTCCCCTACTGGGGACCTGGCCTGCAACCCAGGCATGTGCCCTGACTGGGAATCGAACCGGTGACCCTTTGCTTCACAGGCTCATGTGCAATCCACTGAGCTACACCAGCCAGGGCTCCAGTGGAAAGTTTAAAAAGCTCTGCCTTCTGGAAACATAGGGAAGTCACACCTAGCCCAGCATCCCATGTTTTCATTTTCCTCCTTGAAAGGAAAACTGAATATCACAAGTCATCATAGACATGGAGAAAACATATAATACTTAACTAAATACATGAATAACAGGAATCCAATTATGTAGAAAAGAGAGCTACACAGTAAGCACCCATAACACCACCCACAGCTAACAAACATACAGGACACATCAGTACCCAGACATTTTCTGCCCCAGCCAAGGGTGTAGTTACTGACAAGAAGGTGGGTTTCGTGGAAATGCACAGAGTGGCTCAACTCCAGCATGATCACGATAAAACAGGCCTATATACGAAACATCTCCATAGGTGTTGCTGATATTTGTTCTGTCTTCAATCCACGGAGAGCCCAGTGGCTTGAGTCTGCTTCGTTTCCCTGTAGAGGGCCTTTCCAAGCTTTGTGAATGCCCCGCTGGCCTGGCTCCTTCTGAAATGCTGTGCCATCACACACGCTGTTCAGACACCAACAGGGGTGCTCTGTGGCCTCCTCCACCCCATTTAAGATCCCACAGTTTTGGGCAACTCACCTTCCTCAACTTATTTTAACCTTTTAATCACACCATGTCAGTTGCCAGTTCTCTGCTGCTTTCTTGGATTTCTGTGCACTGTACATTTTCCCTGAGACACCTCCTCTCCCTGCCATGAACCTCCAGCCAGCACTGCCTTAGGGCATCCAGGGCTCACTCTTCGAAGTCTTTCCTAATCCCCTCTCTCGTGGTCCTATCACACTTTATAGCTCTGTTACAGTTGGAACGTTCTGGTATGAACTCTTAATCATTTATGTATACGTTTCGCTCCTCTGCCGGAAGCTAGGACTCAAGCGTCAGAGCTATGTCTTATCTTTGCATTTTTCATGCTATATAGACATATTTTCCTTTCACATATTAAGTCTCAGTATGTTGGCCTTGCATCTCCCTAAGCTTTGGTGTCTTTATCTATAAAATGGGGTATGGATTAGTACCAGAAGGAAGAGAATTTAGACAAGTAAAGTACTTATTACACAGCTTAGCACGTAGTAACTATTCATTGCTACTACTATCAATAGTACCTTACTTATGTAATACTAAAATGGTCTCTTTTCAGTGTTTGGGACATTTCCTAACTTCCTTATTTAGTGAAGAAAACAGTCCTGTCTGTAATTTGGTGTTTTAGCCCTCCCTATGCACCAGTATCTTCTGGGGAGCCTTTAAAATACTGACACCTGTGCCAGAAGGAGAAGAGGAAGAGCAAGAAATAGAAAACTTACTTGAAAACATAATGAAGGAGAACTTCCCCAATCTGGCAAAGGAAATAGACCTCTAGAAAGTCCAGGAAGCTCAGAGCGTCCCAAACAAGTTGGACACAAGGAGGAACACACCAAGGCACATCATAATTACATTAGCCAAGATTAAAAGATAAGGAGAGAATCTTAAAAGGAGCAAGAGGAAAGGATACAGTTACCTACAAAGGAGTTCCTATAACACTATCAGCTGATTTCTCTAAAGAAACCTTACTGGCAAGAAGGGGCTAGAAAGTATTCCAAGTCATGAAAGGCAAGGACCTACATCCAAGACTGCTCTATCCAGCAAAGTGATCATTTAGAATGGAAGGGCAGATAAAGTGCTTCCCAGATAAGGTCAAGTTCAAGGAGTTCATCATCACCAAGCCCTTATTATATGAAAAGTTAAAGGGACTTACTTATCTAAGGAAAAGAAGATCAACAATATGAACAGTAAAATGACAACAAACTCACAACTATCAACAACTGAACCTAAAAAGAACAGAAACAAAACAAACTAAGCAAACAACCAGAACAGGAAAACAATCACAGAAATGGAGATCACATGGACAGTTATCAGCAGGGAGGTGGAGGAGGAAAAATGGGGGGGAAATACTGGATATAAGAAGCATAAGTGGTCAGTACAAAATAGACAGGGGAAGGTTAAGAATAGTTTAGGAGATGGAGAAGCCAAAGAACTTATATGTACAATCCATGGACATGAGCTAAGGTGTGGGGGGAATGCTGCTGAGAAGGGGGTGTATTGTGAAGGGGAGAAAAAAAAGGGACAACTGTAACAGCATAACCTATAAAATATCTATTACTTATTTTTTTGATGTTACCGTAGGTAATTTTATTTATTTATTTATTTATTTATTCTAACATTTTTATTGCTGTTCGAGTACCATTTTCTGCCTTTTCCTGCCACCGCTCCCCACCACCCCAGCCCTCCCTACCTCCCTTCCCTGTTTCCGGCCCCCTATTATTGTCCATCTGTCCTTTATCATAGTTCCTGCAAGCCCTTCATCTTTTTTTCCTATAATCCCCTTCCCTCTCCCCTCTGGTCACTATCAGCCTGTTAATAAAAAAATATAAAATAAAATACCGAGCCTTGGGTTTTACCTTCTGGAAATTCTGCTTCAATTGGTGGGGCCCAGCCATCACTAGTTTTTATTCCCCAAGTTTCTTATATAAAGCCAGGGGTGAGAATCATTAGAGACTTTACCACTTCTGTCACATGCCCTCCCAGCTCTTACTTCTGTATCAGAGAGCTGCGGTATTGGGGGACCCCATTTCTAGAATGTCCCACTGTTGATATCCAGATTTGTCGTCCACTTCCCTTGTTTTCTAAATCCCTCCAAGCACCCTAGATGACTAAGCATTTGAGTACCTCTTGGTACGCTCTTTTATTTCCATTATGGTAAAGTGCTTGCTTGTTCAGGATAACTTACTGCATAAAATGCTAAGTGATAAAAGCACAAAGTAGTGATACCTTGTAGGGAATCGTGAGCACATAGTCTTCCCAACCCTCCATTTCCCATTTCCCTTCTCTAATGCCTTATGCAAGGGTGACTAGGTTCCATCAGCAATGAGTGGGCAGAGCCTAGCAGAGAGCACAAGAAGGGCTCCCTTGCCTGTGGCAACCATGCAGATAAAACATGGACAATTGGGCTATTATAGTAATAAACACCAGTTAATTGCTAATACAGAAATACAAATTTCTAT
>PVKM010005547.1:0-47425 GCA_004027735.1 Carollia perspicillata
GCCGGCTAGCCAGCATTTCCCGCCTGTCTCCCCACGCGCCAGCAAAGTCTTTCCTCTACTGGCAAGGTGCTCCACCTTGGCCTGGGCCATAGGAGGCTTTTATTTAGGGGTGGGAGCGACATGAAAGTGCAGTGAAGATATTTTGACCCGGGAAGCAGAAGTGCTGGTCTTTGGTTTTGTTTTACAGGGAGTCCAGGGGAGCAACGAGTGCATGGGTAGTAAGTGCTAATAACTAACACTTTCTCTAAGCCCTCAGTGTGTGCCCGGCACTGTATTGAACAACTTGTGTGCCTCGCATTTACTCCCACAATGACTGATGAGGTAGGTTCGATGGTTTTCTTCATTTTACAGCAGACTCGGAGGCCCAGAGATGGAGCGACATGGTCAGAGGCATGCAGACGGTAAGGGGCAGGTATTTGAATCCAGGTCGCCTGACTCCTAGGTACTGAGACCATTTTTTCCTTTGTTCCAGTACTCTGTGTGGCCCCAGGGCAATAGTAGTCCCTGGGGACCGCATCAGCCTGGAAGTCCGACTGCTGCTGCAGCCTTGCAGCGGCGTTTGTACTTGAGCCAGTTCTGGGCTTCCAGGGAGACCAAGGTTGGACTTGGGCTTAAAGACAAAGGAAAAGAAAGCATTTGTGCTTCCTTTCTACATGTATTCGCGCAGAAAGCTGATGGATGTGCTGCCCTATGAAAGCTTTTTGGAAACGTATAGTATAAAATGAAGGAAGTGCAAGTGAACATGGACAGCGTTCCTTGTCAGATTGGAAACTCAAAGTGTGATGATGGGAAATTCCCGCCAGCAGGAAGTTAGGCTCTGATACTAAGCCCTGGATCATTTCTCTCATTTTTAAAAAATAGGAGCAGATTTTTGAGAAAGACCTTTGAGAACATCGTTTAACTTCCTCGTTCTGTATTGGAAGAAAATGAGGCTCAGAGCATTGACTTTCAGATCTTGCCAGTATGTATTGGTTAAGATTTGAAATTGGAATGGAAAGAAAGGAAGGTGTTCAGTTACAGTGTAAATTTCACCTCCATGGAGCTTATGCTAGGTGAAGACGGGTGAGTGAGGTGTGTTGGAAATCTTACCCTTGTGCAGGTAGTTGGGATCTTATGTGGATGACAGGCTGACTGCATTTTAGTTCATTATTTAACATTTACTGTGAGGCTCCTGTGTAAACGTAGAAGACACTTTCAAAGACTGGAGTGTATATTTTTCTAGTGGAGTTATATTTTAGTTTTTTGAAAGCCATTATACTCCCTGGCTTACTGAAATGTTACATGTCCCTGTGTTGCTGGGCCAAGTCTTACTTACAATGGAGGCGTCTCTATTTGAGATAAACTACAGTAAAAGTTTTGAGACTAATCCTTCCAAATTAATTTTGATTGGAATGGCTTTCAGCCTTATTTTTAAAAAACCTATTTTGTACAGACACTTTTGGGATAGATTTTGACTTTTGCAGTCAGAGAGAACACACGGTTTAATCCTCGTAAGTAAATTTAAAAACTATGAGGAAGCTTAGTATTTGTACTTCCATTTACCCAAAACTTCAGGTGTTTCTGAACAGAAAGTAGTAATAGATACATGAATGAAATTTTATATTGACAAGTCATACCTATGTTGGTGTTACCATAAATAACAGGTTGCTTTAGAAGATAACATTGTTTTCCTTGGAACTTACCTTTCTGTAGCAATTCCACTGACTTGCCTTGACCGGTTAACTATTAAATTAGCATTTTAAGTTATCAAATGTTAACATACTCTAATGATCTACATTAAACTGTTAAATTTGAGTCTAATTTTATCATTGCTTGAGGTAAAATATATCAATGAAATCATCTTAATGCATTAATGGAGGGAAAATTTTGTTCCTTTCCCCTTCAAATACTTCTTAAAAAAGAACAGTTCTTGGCTTCAGGCAAGTGGTTATCAGCGGGTCAGGAAGACGGAATCTGCTGCTTCACCGGTTGGTGGGCTAGCTGTTCTGTCCTGTGTTCATTTAGCAAGAACAAATGAATTAAAGGAAAATTATGCTAATGCCACACTTGGGTGCTGCCCTGATTCTCAGCCAAGTCAGAGGTTACTTTTGTTAAATCCTTTCAATCTAAGCTTTTGTACCTCTGAACTGGGAGAAGAGTAGGCAGTTCTTCGTTCTTTATTTAACTCACTTCGCTGTTCTCAGCTGACAGTGTGCTAAGGAAACAATCGGGAGATTTGGTAATGTTTGTTGGTGACCTACTTTGCAGCGGTTTTTGTAATTCACATTATTTTATTTTACTTTTTTACTTGTTTTAGTACTTTGCATAGAAAATAAAGGCCAGAGGTTCGTTTTAAATTTTTATAGGTTTATGAATTGTATATGGTTCACAGGAGGTGCCATGTTTAAATACAAGATGAAATTTAATATAAAGCTTAATTGGTTATCTAAATCAAGTTTCTTTTTGCCAGTGTAATAAAATCGCTCATTTGACCTTTCAAAAAATATTTTTTAAGAAAATAGTATTTCAGAATTTACATATGCATTCTATGTTCATTTAATTGTGCTTGAAGACTGCTTTGGGGGAAAATTAATTGACCTTAATGAAGGGAGCTAATTCTCAGAGTAGGTGTGTTAAAAAAAAAACAACTCCCCCTCCACCCCACTCCCCCCACCCCTGCGGCCAGGCAGTTACCGTCCAGCGGGCAGGACCCTTCAGGGCAGCACTGCCCTTCCAGCCTGGGAGTTAAATTTAGACTCAGCAGCTGTAATCTCACTTGTAGCTGGTGATCACACTGTGGCCGTTAACTAGGTTTATGGTTTTAAATCTCAAACATAAACTTTCCGTGTAAATATGTATATTTTTACTTTGTTTTATCTATTCTTGGATACCTTGTCTGGCCTTGATTGGGAAAGCTAAATTACAAGCCGGGTGACAATGGTGAAGAGCTGCTAATAGTTAATATGTGAAGAGTGGGTTTTATAAACAGAATGTAAATGTGAATAGTTTCACTGGCTGTGGCCCTCGTAAACAGGGTCTTTATGTGATAGACTTCCCCTTCGGTCCTCTGGCCCGTCTCGTTACTTAGCTGTGTGTGATATTTCAGCTATTTAATAAAGAGTAAATATTAGGTGATTCAGAGAAAGAAAGCTGGCTCCCTGGAAGGGACACATTTTGTAGGGATGTCATCCTTGGTGGCTGTTAACTTAAGTGGCTGTATAACAGCATTATTTTATATTTGTATGGCCCTTTACATATGTTAAAAGTCTTTCACATATTTTAGGTGTTCTCAAGTTTTTCCTTAAAAGAGAACTGATAATCTAATATCCAAATAGTTGTCTAAACTATTTTATAAAGCCTGTTGTGTGCCCAGTAGGGCACTGTAGTTAGATATATGGTAGCTGTTCAGAAACACTAAAGAATTCCTGATCTGAAAGGCATGAACGTGACACCCACCTGCCCTAGGCTGTGCCTCAAGCGCACACGTCCTTCGTGCACTGTGAGGTCTCAGGGCTGCCTAGAGTGTGGCCACCTGTGTGGTGTGAGGTCTGAAGGACAGGAAATTATGTTCGTAAGGATTTCATAGTGGTTTTTTGTCTTGATGAGAAAGAACAGATTGTTGCTTAATTATAAACCCAGCTGACTTTTTAAAATTGACTGGAGAGAGAGATTGATTTTTGTTGTGCCACTTATGCGCTCATTGCTTGATTCTTGTATGCGCCCTGGCAGGGGAATGAACCCACAACCTTGGCGGATTAAGATGATGCTCTAACCAGTTGAGATGATGCTCTAACCAGTTGAGCTGCCTGGCCTGGGCTAATTTTTCATTTCCAAGTGGGAAAGGGATGCTAAAAACCAAGAAAAGACTTGTGAATTGTTGTTTTCTAACTTCTGTCTTGAAGTTTCTATCTTTTGGGAAAACTTGTCTTTGAGATAAATTTTGGATTTGTAGAAGAGTGGAAATGCAGAGACATCCTGCATAGCCTTCACCCCACTGCCCTGATGTTGACGTCTCCCCTAACTACCGTGTGTTTATCAAAACTAAGAAGTTGACCTTGATAAAATACTATTAAATGATTGATCTTAATTGGGTTTTCCTACTTATTCCACTAATGTCCTCTTTCCCAGGTCCAGTCCAGGACACCACACTGCATTTAGTCCTCGTGTCTCCCTAGTTTCTCTTCTCTGGTTTGGGAACCAGAGACTCAGTAGACTGGGAATCAGTAGACTGAGTTTATGGATTTGGGGGAAGAATACCACACGGGTGACTTATCCTTATTACAGTGGGGGGTACATAATATCATTGCTGGTGGAATTTAACCTTGATCACTTCATGAAGGTGGTGTCCACTGGGTTAGAAGGTGGTGTCCACTGGGTTAGAAGGTGGTGTCCACTGGGTTAGAAGTTTTCCCCTTCATGTATTCTTTTCATTAGAAGCTAGTCAATAAGAGTGAGGAGAATCTGTGAATTTGTTGTACACAATTCATAGATACATTAAAGCTGCCACTGTGTTTTCTAGATACCTTGAAGCTATGCAAATACTCTGTTTCTCTAAAGTTTTCCTCCTTAATTTTAACATTTATTAGTGGGTCTTGCCTGTAGCCAGAGCACTGTTCTAATGGTGATTCTTTACTTCCCCCCATTCTGCATTTGCAGTGAGGAAGTTGTTTCTGCTCCCCAGTTTATTTACTTCTTATTAAGACTTTATTTTTTTACCCATTGATACTTTTCCCTGTGGATATGTTATTCTTTGGGTTATAATCCAGTGTTACCCTGGATTTATTTTTGCTTTTTTACTTTATTGGTCAAGTTCCAGTTTTGGCTGTTGTGCCCCCCTCTTCTTAAAAAGATTTTATTTATTTTTAGAGAGAAAGGCAGGGAGGGAGAAATGGAGAGGGAAACATTGATCGTTTGCCCGTCATGCGTGCCTCTACCAGGGACTGAACCTGCACCCCCAGGCACATGCCCTGACTGGGGTCAGACCAGTGGCCAGAACGACACCCAGCCACCTTGACAGCCGACCGTGTCGAGCCACACCAGTCAGGTCTCTTATGCCCTTTTGATGATCATGTTCCTCTATGCCTTTTTTTTTTCTTTTTTTACATTTTCTTTCTTCACCAGGTGCTTCAGGCTCATCTTGTATTTTTCTGTCCTGTCCTAGCATCAACCATTGCTCCACGGAGCTGTCGGGAAGAATTGTGCAGGGAGGCGACAGGTGGTGAGTGTGGAGAGCTTAGAAAATAGATGGAGCAGCAGGGCCGGTGGCGGCGATCCTGCCCCTTCTCCGAGCACAGACGCGGGCTCCAGTGGCAGGTGTCTGAGGTTCCGGGCAGACATTGTTTCTCCAGTAGCACAGCAAATTCCCAGGGTTTCAGTGCGTAGCAGCATCTTGCCACAAAATGTACGACAGCTCGTGTTCACGTTAGCACACGGAAACCCTTGTTTATTTTTCCTTAGTGTTTTTGACGAGTAGTTAAAGTAGAGTAAGAAAATACCACTTAAGTACCATGTACTCAGAATTCACATTTAACATTTTGTATCACCCTTTTGTGTTTGACGACTTTTTTTTTTTTTAAGATTTTAGAGAGGGGAAGGGAGGGAGAAAGAGAGGGAGAGAAAAACATAAATATGTGGTTGCTTCTCTTGTGCCCCCTCCTGGGGACCTGGCCTGTGATCCAGGCATGCGCCCTGCCTGGGAATGGAACTGGGACCCATTCGTTCGCAGGCTGGCACGCAGTCCGCCGAGGCACACCAGCCAGGGCCGACTTCTTTTTTCCCTGCACGGGTTTCCATCCCATCTCTTCCCGAGATGACCTTTCACCTTTCCAGGCTATTTTATTGGTGGGTCAAACAAAACAAAACAACTTTATTGCGATAAATTGACATACAGTAAACTCCACACGTCAGAGGCACAACGCAGTAGGTTTCGGCATCAGTTACACCCATGAAACCGTCACCACGACCAGGACCACATCCGCTGCCCCTCCGAGGTCACTCAGGCCCCTCTGCAGCTCTCTCTCCTGCCCACTCCCGCCTCTTCTGCCCTCAGAATACATCGACTGCTTTCTGTCCCCGGAGATTCGATGCATTCTGTAGAGTGTCTACGTGAATCGAGTCATACAGCGTGTGCTTTATTATTCTAGCTGCTGAGTAGTGCTGTTCTGTACGTATACCACACTTTGTTTATCCTTTCACCTGCTGATGGACAGTTGGTTTGTGTCCAGCTTTTGGCTATCACAAATAAAGCTTCTGAAGAAATTGCCGGCATTTCCGAGGTGGCCTTACCACTTTTCGTTCCCACCAGCAATGTTTGAGGACTCCGTTTCCGTGATATCCTGGCCGACACTACGGGCAGCCTTTTACATTTCAGCCATTCCGTCAGTGTGTAGTGAGTGGCAGGCAGCTCACTGTGGTCCTAAATTGTATTTCTGTGATTACGAATGATGCTTAGTGTTTTTCATGTGCTTATTTGCTTTTATGGGTTGTTACTCAATTCCAAGAGCTCGTTATTCTGTCAGATAAATGCTTTGTAAATATTTGCTTCCAGTCTGGCTTGCCTTTTCATTCTCTAGTGTCTTGCAGAGCAGAAATTTTTAATATTGGTAGAATTCATGTTTTCTCTTCTTAGAGACTATGTTTTTGGTGTTGTATCTACAGTATTTGCTTAACCCAAGCTCATGCAGAATTTTGACTAGCAGTTTTATAGTTTTAGGCTTTATCAAAAACCATTTCAAGTTAAATGTTAATACGATGTGAGGCACAAACTGAGGTTCTTTTCTGTAGGTGGATATGCAGTTGCTCAGCACCATTTGTGGAAGAGGGCCCATTTTCTACCGAATTGTCTGCACTTCTGGGTATATTTCTTAACTGTGTTCTAGTCCCTGGATCTATTTTCATCCAGATTATTTAAAAAATAAGTTTATATATGTGCCTGTGAACAATGTCTGGTATTGTTTTGTGTATACTAAAAAAAAGACTTTTAAACACTTAAGGCTGTCATACAGTACGTACTTGGCTATCGACTTTACAATTAACATTGTTTTAGAGATCTCTTCCACGTTGACTTTATGACTGATGTAGATAGGGTGACTTTATGTTCTGGTTTCCCAGGGACAGTCCTAATTCAGTCCACTTAACTGGTCATGATTATCAGCAGCACCACTGTTCAGTCTCGCTTACGAGTGCCCCGCATGGTCATCTTAGGTATGGAGAGCTCCACAGTGTGGATAAGCCACAACTCAGTCCGTTTCCAGTTATTATTCCCTGGCTTGTTTTAGAGCTAGAGTGGCAGTTACGGTCTCTCTGTTTTGTGTAAACGGACGAGTTTCTCTAGTGTATGTATGTCTAGAAGAGAATTGCTAGATTCATCAGAATGTTTCTGATTTTATCAAGGTAGCTGCAAAACGGTTCTCAGCTGCGGTTGTGCCAGCCGATCCGTTTCTGCAGGTTCTCTCTTCCTGACTTCCTTTTGCCAGGGTTTGGTATTGTTTTAATACTTTGGGAGAAATCTCCTGTGACAACTGATAGATTTAATTTGCATTTTACTGGTTACTTAATCTTTTGTTTGTTGCCCATTTACTTTCCTGAGAATTCCCTGTTCCATTTCCTTGGCCTATTTTTCTATTGGGTTCTTCTTTTTTTTTTAAGTGATTTGTATAGGAGTTCTATACACATTCTGCATACTAATTTTTTATTGTATGATGCTGCATTTTTGCTTAACTTAAACCTGACATTTACATATATGAGCTTGTAAGGCCTTTTGCTATTTTGATTTTGTTTGAGTAAGCTCTAGAATTAAAAGTGATTTGGGTGGGTTATGAATGGTCCGTCTTCATTGTGCTTCCCAGCCCTTGGAACGGAAAGGTCCGCGGCTCTGCACAGGAAGCACCTTTAACATTTCTCTGTAAACTGGTGCAAAATTATTGATGGGGGATTTCTTTAAAGTTGCCTTGTAATCTTGTAATTTGGTATTAAGTGGACATTTTGAAAGTTAAGGCACTATCTCATATCAGGGTCAGTCCAGCAAAAACGAATGAGTGATTGTGTTAATCCGTGAGGCGTCTTCAGCATTTCCATATGTTTATGTTTTTCTAGAATAGCACTTACTGATGATACTATTTTTCAAATTAGGTAAAAAAGTATAAAAATTACCTTCTTCAGTCTGTATAGGTAACTAATAACCAATTCTGTTGCCTCAGACTTTTTTGCATTGTAAACGACCTTAATGAAGCTTTCCTTGTTTGCTTTGAAGGACCCTGAAGCCAACACAGAGTGATACTGTTGGAAAAGTGATAGTATCATAAGCCAAAAGCAAATTCCTTCCTAAAATTGGAAAGCTTGATCAGAAAATATTCTGATAAAGTCCTTTAAAAAAACGTAGTACACAGATCTCTTGTTTTAAGACAGATGTAAATTAAAGGTAAAGAAAAATTTAAAGTGTTTCAGGGTGAATGCTTAGCTCTTAGGCCTTTGCCCTGAGAACTGGAGAAAGTAACCAGATAGAAAACTTCCCGCATCGTGAGGAGCTGAAGCTGGGCCCTGGCAGAAGGTCCTGGTTACTGTCTTTCTCTCGCTGAGGGTTTCTTTGTTTCTTTGGTTCTCGGGCCTGTGCTGAGCCCCCTGAGCCACACCAGCCAGGGCTCCCTGAGGGTTTCTAAATGGTCAATATTTTCTTCAGTTCTTGAAGTCAAGAACTGTTCCCTTTTCCTAGTCTAGCACCTTTTCAGTAGTTCTAGAAAAAATCATTAAGGGAAAGTATAATTGTTTAAATATACATTTTCCTATCCTTTTTCATAGAGTACAATTTTGGGATTTTATGAGATTTACAAGTCCTGGGAATATAAATTTGGATATATAAAATTAGTAGAAAGTAAACGTCCTTTAGTGAAAAATGAGTGATTCTCCTCTCTCCTTTATTCTTTTTATGTCTGATCTTTCTAGACTGTAATGATTTTAGTTTATATCATTCTTAGGAATATTATTTTTAAAAACTTTATTGAATGTATTGGGGTGACATTGGTTAATAAAATTATGTAGGTTTTAAGTGTACAGTTCTGTAATACACCATCTGTATGTTGTACTGTGTGTTCACCACCCCAGAATCAAGTCTCCTTCCGTCACCGTTTGTTCCCCTCATCACCCTCTTCTACTCCCCGCCCCGTCTCCCTGGTCATCACCACACTGTTGTCTGTGCCGACGAGGTTTTTGTTGTTCTCGCTAAATCCCTTCACCTTTTCCACCCAGCCCCATTATTTTTGAGTGATTTTTTCCTTTTTTCAAAAATAAATTTAAAGATTTTATTTATTTATCTTTAGAGGGGAAGGGAAGGAGAGAGGCAGAGAAACATCAATATGTGGTTGCCTCCTGTGCGTCCCCTGCTGGGAACTGGCCTGCGACCCAGGCATGTGTCCTGATTAGGAATCGAACCGCGATCCTTTGGTTCGTAGGCCTGAGCTCAGTCCACTGAGCTACACCAGCCAGGGCTTGAGTGTTTTTTGATATAAACCCTAGAAGGTTTATCCTGTTGCTCTAAGAGCAGTATAAGAAGGGAGTGATCTTCAAATTGAAATTATTTGGAATGTTTATTTAACAGACTTTGTCTTGGGAGAGTGGCTTCTTTGATGAATTCTTCACATCAGCATGGGGATTGAAATAGGAGGGCGAGTTTCCTGCTCCTGGTTTTTGTGTTCACGTGCTTCCTAGTCTGACCATGAACGTATCCATCGGCATATTGGAAACAGCCCGACTCCACGGATGTGTGAATTTGTAAAACCTGTTAGAAGGGCAGTGTTCCAGAAGGGTTAGTAAATGAGGGAGAATATGTTGGAACTTTTTAACGTGGGTTTTCATCGATGTTCGTAGTTTGTAATTGTCACAGTGCATCAGTAACCAGCAAACACCCGCTTTGCTGAGACGAATCCATTTGCATTTGCTTGCTTTTCACTGTTTTAGATTTGATAGAGTTGGGCGTTCTGATGAACAAGAGTGAGGTTAAAGACTTATTCTTAGGAGGTATGACACTAGTTCACATATTCTCGAAGCTTGTTTTTTAGGTCTGGGCCAGAAATGAAGACGAAAGTTTCAGAGAGAGGATTTACCAAATAAGATTTTTCTGATTAGGATGGAGTATGTGCGTTTAGACTCAGGTCTGTTGGGCTCAAATTGCCAATATTTTCTTTTTTTACTGAGAATGGTTATTAAATAGACAAGCACATTTATAAAACTTGCAGTGTGTGGTCTCAGACCACCCAAGAACTTTGCTCAGCACTTCGCAGTGACTGATGCTGTTGGGTAGGTCGGGGATTTTACTTGTGTCAGTGTATTTATGGTGTCTTCAGACTTTTTAAAAAGCGTGGAAGCATGTTCTATTCCGAACTTTTTAGGTATTATTTACAAACAAGGTTATAAAAAGTTCTTCATTTGGACCCAGGCAGCCGCCCCAGTACCTGCGTGTTTCGCACGCCGACCAGGGCCTCTGCGATCCGTCCAGTCGGCGCCCGCACGCCGCACCTTTGCCTTCCCTGCGGCGGCGGCGTGCCTGCTCTGCAGCCGGAACTCTGCAGGCGCTGACCGGTCGGCTCTGCAGGCGGGCGGTCAGAAGTTCATCTGGCTTGTATAAAATTTTAACCTGTGAAAGAAAACTTTTATTTCCCTTCCTGTGTCAGATACTTTAGTATTAGGACTAGAAAGTTCTGTAAGAAATGATCTCAACTCTCAAGAAATGTAACATTCAGGACGAAACTTTCATTCTTCTTAACTAATGTAGAATTCTCGAAGCCTTTGGCTTTTTAAATTTTGGAATCAGCCTCTTTTTTTTTTTTTTGCTTTGTTTTTTGTTTTTTTAAACTGAAGCAGTGTAGTTTCTTTTTACTAAACTGCCACATATATTCAGTCACATGGAATATTATTTTTCTGTTTGTCCCAGTTTTATCACAATGTAGTTGACAAGAATATTATTTTAAAATACCGCAATCATTTCCCTTGCGCTCATTGGTCAATGTTTAGTCTGGAAGAGCTTAAAGGAGAGACTTGAAGAGCCAGAGCTTCCGTGTTCGTGGAACCACACGGTGCTGGTGGTGGACACAGAAGCCTCGGAGGCTGCACAGGTGTTCGAGCAGCCCTGACGACTGGCATTAAAACTGGTAACTTTATTTCAGCAAAGCTATATTGTGTGTTCCTGAACTTGAAAATTTCAACCCCAAATAAAGTACCATCTGTTTGGGAAATTCAGAAATGATCACGGAGAACCTAGTTTCCAAACTATTCAGTTATGGGAAACTTGGAAACTTGGTGAATGTTGCAGGTTTCTCTGACAAGCTTCAGAATTATAGCAGTTAAGGAAAATCCACAAATGAGATGGTAAATTTAGCATATAAATGTTTAACTTTCCTTACTTGACTTTATGGCAGTGACCCGAGATAAAATAGTGACGATAATGGTATAATCAAACCAAGAATGAGCTTTTAAAATTCTTTTAATTTGAATTATCTGGGCAATCTGAAAGAAAGGGAAAAGAGAAATTCTAGAAGTGGTCTGTAGGTTTTAATTTTTCTTTTCTTTGATACACAACCTAAAGATTTTCATCATTTTTGCCCAGGAGAATTGGTTGTGAGAAAGACTATTTGATAACACGCTGTTTAGAAATTCGTAGCACAAGGACACTACTTGGCAGTGGTAAGGGGCGACGTTAGGCTGACGTCACCGAGTGCAGTGGTGGCAACATTTGTGATGCCGACTAAGGAATAAGAGCAGACGACCCCGAAGAGAAGCCAGTGCAGTTGGGGCAGAAGGACAGGAGTTCCCTCACTGCGCCCTGGTCGGCGTGTCCCGGCTCCCTGTACATTGCTTTGTGTTGTGGATACATTGTCTGCTTTGGATCAGGGAAGCAAAATTCTCTGTTCATCCTCAGTATATTAGAAAAAAACGTAAATGCAGCTAAATGGAATAAAAATGATACTAACTTGACCAGTTTCTGAGGAATTGGGAAACCGGTTTTCCAGTTTTGAAATTCATTGTGAAATCCGAGGATGTCATGGAATCACATTGGATTTTCCTTTTAACTGAGGCTGGGTCAGATGTTAGTGATTTTTGCATAGAGTTGTAGCTAAGCCGTTTTAAGAAAGGAAAATTTGAACATGTGTGAGTGACCTGTGGACGTGGGCCGGACCATGCTGTGGGGATGACTGTGGGAGCAGGGGGTAGGCTGGGCGGAGGAGGGCCAAGGGGAGAAATTGAGACAACTGTAATAGCATAAGCAAGAATGATTTTCTTTAAAAAGGAAAATTTATATGGGAACTTGAATATATATAAAAAAGTGTGGCTGCTCTGGTTTAAGTAGTGGGAAATCTTAAAACTCAGAAACCACAGGCAAAATCAGAGAAGGACAAGTACCCTAGGATTTCACTCGTGTGGCCTCTAATTGAACAAAATGAACTAAGAAGCAAAATAGAGGCAGACTCATAGGTAAAGCTCAGGGACATGGACCACAGTGTGGTGATTGCATGGGGGGTGGTGAGATGGGGGGGGTGGAGGAGGAGTGGGGGGACAAATGGTGATGGAGACTTGACTTGGGGTGGCAAACACACAGTCCAGTGGAGAGATGACGTTTTGTGGAACTGCGTATCCTAAATCTGTATACGTCTGTTGACCAGGGTAACCCCAATAAATTCAATTTAAAAAAATCACAGGCTAGATGACTCTTAAGAACCTTTAATGTTCGGTTCTAATCTTTAAGTTGTGAAGAATTTAGGATCAGTAAGAACATCTGAAATTATCTTTTTCTGGACCAAGAGCTGGGGGGGAAATACAGCAATTTCTCATTCTGCCTCAGGTTAGTTTACTAGGTGTAATAGTGTACGAGTCCGGATCTGAATTCTCATCACTGATATCCTCCTAACCATGCCTGTTGGTGTGCTGCCCTCCAGTGGGACTGGGAAGCTATTCCATAGTGGCTGCAATTTGGGGAAAACGATGAACAGCCTTTCAACTAATTTCTTAGATTTTAGGGAAACAAGTAGTAAGTGGGACAGATACTTAAGAATGAATAAACACGCTTAATGAAGATAAATTGCTTGTGCAGGAAATGTCCAACCAGATTCAGTTTATTTTGCCCATCCTTTAAGAAAATGGAAATAAAATTTGTCTCCTTTTTTTATACTGTAATTAATCTATATATTACTGTTTGCTTTTAAATTGAAGATAATTTTATCTTCTTAAATGAAAAGTTGAGATTATCTCATGCCAAATGTCATTTCAAAGTTTTTTTTTTTTTACTTTTTTTGTTTGAATTTTTTTAAAAATTTATTTTTCAATTACAATTTACATTAATAGCCCTGGCTAGTGTAGCTCAGTGGATTGAGTGCGGGCCTGCAAACCAGGGGGTCGTGGTTCGATTCTCAGTCAGGGCACATGGGTTGTGGGCCAGGTCCTCAGTTGGGGGCACGTGAAATGCAGCCACTCACTGATGTTTCTCTCCCTCTCTTTCTCCTTCCTTTCCCCTCTCTCTGAAAGTAAATAAAATCTTTGTGAAAAAAGAATGCCCATTTGGGAAAAAACAATTTGCATTAATATTATTTTGCGTTAGCTTCAGGTGTATAGGGCAGTGGTTACAAAATCATATCCCTAAAAAGCTTTAAAAGTAGCAACTGACAATTGAGGACTTGGTATCTGTCCAGTGCGTGTCTTAACACTCAAAGGTGCTGGCTTTAAATCGTCATGATAGTTTTGGTGCGGCAGCAGTTGTTTTGTCGTGAAAATCATTTTGTTTCTTAACTTGTACCCATAGTATTTTCAGATTATTTTCTGTCCCACTATAGGATGAATAAAGCATATTTAAAACTTCTAGGTTTTGTGGTTTTGTTTATAAAGATACCAAATATTTCTCTTAGTTTGACTGGAAATGTGATCGCGTGTGCCTGTATGCCTAAGCTCCAGTTCCTGTTTGACTTTGTCACCCTCGAATGAAATAGTTCCGTGAATAGGAATATGTTTGTACTCTTACCCCTGGAGCACTCTTGAGGAAACTGTGACAGGATACAGGTTAGAAATACGTGCCTATGAGGTTCTTATGTTTAGTGTAAGAAAATTGAGTATTAGGAATAATGATGAATTCTTTGTAGTGTTTCTTTTTTCTCCCAGTATTTAGCTTATTGCAATAAATTTGAATGTGTGAAGTTTCATCTGGTCTGTGGGTTTTCTTTTTATAAGAATTAATTCCTTTTTAAAACTAAGAGGTTCTGAACTGATCTCGTCTTTCTTTGATTTGGTTTTAGCTAAATGATTACCTTCTCCCCTGCCACTTTTTTCCTTTGTATAATACTTGATCTTTCTGGTTGAACATCCCTAGCTTCTTTTCCAGGTTGAACTGACCAAAGCAATGGTTATGGAGAAGCCTAGTCCCCTGCTGGTTGGGCGGGAGTTCGTGCGACAGTACTACACACTGCTGAACCAGGCCCCGGACATGCTGCACAGGTGAGCGGGGTTCTCCCTGCGCCCTCCGTGGCTGGTTCCTGGCACGTGGGTGCCCACCCTCATTCCTCACGCAGCTGGTAGGGCTGTCGCAGCGCAGTGCTGTGTGTGAGTGCCAGTAAGTTACGATCGTTAAATGGCATCATTTCCAATAGAATACACAAGTAAAATTGAAAAATTAGACTTAAGTAACCAAAACTTCTACATTATCAGAAAAATAATACCTGAAAATGTAAAGGTGTAATATTCATGCTTTTGTTTTCATTTTCTGTTCTGCCGTTTTTGGTGCGGCATGAATTATTTAGTAGGCATGTATTGAAGACTATTGAAGACTGTTGTATTAACATACTTTTGTGTCGATGTGGTTTAAAAAATTGATTATTTTTTTTAGTGGAAACAATACATGCTGCTTATAAACGTAAACATAATGAAATAAACGTGGAAGTAAATCCATGCTAACAGTTTTTCTGTGTACATTTTAATGTACTATCTTTTAGCTTATTTGGTAATCTGGGGTCTTTTTACATCGGTTATACAAGTGTCACAGTAATTTTAATATCCAGAGTTTTTATTTTAGAGAGATGTAGCATACTTTAATCCCCTGATGAATTGCTTTCATTATTTCCCATTATAAACAGTGCTTCATTATATATAACTCTTAAGTGTATGTGGACTTGTTAAAATTCTTAGAAATTCCAAAATGCGTGTTTGCTGGACAAGAACTGTTTTTCCTCTATACTTCAACCAGCTTGCATATTGGATAACACATGATTATTATATGCAAAAGAAAATTTATAAATTCTTTCTTTTTACTGTGTTCAGTTCTGAACAGTTAAATCTGTTGGGGTCATGGTGGTTAACGACATTGTGTAAATGCCAGGTGTACAGCTTTGTCGTGCAGCACCCGTGCACCCCATCCTGGGCTCGCCACCCAGAGTCTCCTCTGCTGCTGAGTGTTTGACCCCCTCCGCCGTCCTCTTCCTCCCCACCCTTACCCTTGGTGACCCTCATCACGTTTGTTTTTATGAGTTTGTTATTTGGTTTGTATCCCACATATGCCTGAAGTCGTGGTTCTTGTCCTTTTTGGACTGCCTGATTTCACCTAGGGTGATACTCTCAAGACCCGTCCAGTGTTGTTTTAAATAGCAGCATTTTATCTTTTTTATGGCTGAGTAGTATTGAATTGTGTATATATACCATCTCTTCTGTATTCAGTTGTCCACCAAAGGACACTTAGGTTGTTTCTGTGTCTTGCCTGTTGTGAATAATGCTGCACTGACCTTAGGGGGATGTATATATATCTTTACAAATAAGTAGTTTCAAGTGACTGGGTCATATGGTAGGTCTGTTCTGCATTTTTGAGAATTCACACTGTTTCCATAGTGGCTGCACCACTTCTACAGTCCCACCAGCAGTACGGGAGGGTTTCCTTATAAATTGACTTTGACTGCTTACTGTGAAAGTGGAAAACCTCAGTCTCTCTTTTTTTAAGACTTAACAATTTCCAAAACACTTTCATCTATTTCCTTTCGATCTTTTCCAAAACATTTTAGTAAAGCATTCTTGGAGAGTTAGCCTCATTTTGCAGATAAAGATGTTAAGAAGTTAAAATTTTGCTGGTATTCATAACTATTACTGATAGTAAAAGTCTCCAAACTTTTTTTTTTCTTTTTGTTGTGTTTTAGGTCAAAATTTTATTCTGTGCCCATAGAAGCTAGGTCAATTTGAATGTGCAAAGGAGCTGGGGTTGGAAGAAACCAACCAAGTACTATATTTTGTGGTGTATAACGCGCACTTTTTTGCCCAGATTTTTGAGGGAAAATATAACTGCACATTATACATGGGTAGTACTAATTCCGTGTCTGTAGAAATGTTTTTAATTCTTTTATTTATGCTTATGCATTGAAAGTGTAACTAGAAAGCAATAACGGTATTTGTATGCAAAATAATACCCCGGAATATGATCATTGGTTTTGTTTTTAAATGTAAATAAATAAAAAATTGAATTAAAAAATGAAAATGAAAGGTTTTCCTAAAAGTTTGGGCCAAAAATGCGGGTATGCATTATACATGGCAGAATACAGTATATTCTTGTGTTTCTTCTCAGTATTGCTAGTAATTGATTCTAAGTTGATTCTTTTTTTCCCACATTTCATCTCTGAGGTACGTCTTAGGTATAATGAAAAGTAGCTTAGCCAGCAGTGAACCGATTTCATTGGCTAATGTTCATCCTTTTAATAACTTTCACAATTAAAGGATATACTTGGGGTCTTGTGGTCCCAGATCTTTTCCCCTTTTGGAAGGCTGCGGGTGGGGGGCAGGGTCAGGGTGTAGAACGGCATGTACGGCCTTATTTGGGAGGAACTGTTTATCTGGAGTCCAGACGTCAGGTCCTTACGGTGTGGTGTGTGGTTGAGCCTACTTTGGCTCTCCTGATCCTGTGTGGTGTCATAATGAGAACAAGCAGTTGAGGAGAAAAACGAAAGCCATGGGAATTATAGCTTGTGATGCATCAGCAAAAATTATTAAAAACAACTCCTAAAACCCACCTGCGTGACGAGTTACTGGGTTTTAATGGGAATTTTTCACGTGTATTCTTAGGTACGGAAGGACTCTCCAGGTCTGTGGAGAGTATAGATGTCCCCATCTCAAACCTGCCTGTTTTCTTCGTGGTTGAAAACAGGAGCTTCTGTTTTATTTTAGGCGGCCTTCCTGACACGAACTTACTTGTGCGATCCTTCCCACCTTGACCATCCTGCCCTGAGCCCCTGCAGTTTTGACGTGTGAAAGAAGGGTTCTGCCTCCTTGACCAAATCCGTCCCCGCCCAGCAGTGCTTACTGGCACGCGGGGTGACTCTGACTGCGTGTAGGGAGGAAACAGAACGCACACTCCTGGTTCCAAGAGTCTGCCGTTGAGGCAGTTAGGTGCCGAACGTGAAAAAGAAGTGCCTGGTCGTAGGATGCTTGGGTGACGAGTCAGTGGCATTTCTGTTTCACAGGTTTTATGGAAAGAACTCTTCTTACGTCCACGGGGGGCTGGACTCGAACGGAAAGCCTGCAGATGCAGTCTACGGGCAGAAGGTAAGCGTCCCGGGCTTCGCGGGCTGCTGGGCAGCTAGAAGGTGGCCCTTAAAATTGAGGGGGACGTGTGCTTAATAGATTCGCTGATGTTTAAAGATCCGTTTTCTCCCCTTTGTCGAAATTTGGGTATTCAGTAACTTCGGTCCATACAGTTATTGAATGCTTGTGATGCCACATTGGTGCATTTTGTGTGATACATATACTGAAGGTGTTTTGCTCCCTGGCATATTCGTCAGTTTGGCTCAAATACGCTCTCTAAACAATGACAAATCAGAATAGGGTCTGTGTGGTTTGTAAATAAACACACCAATTCTCTTTCCTTGTGCTGTATTGGAAAGTTTTTGTTGTTGGCGATTGTGCACGGAGTGTGGCATCAACCCGTTCCTCCGTCCCTTAGGAGATCCACCGGAAGGTGATGTCCCAGAACTTCACCAACTGCCACACTAAGATCCGCCACGTCGACGCCCACGCCACTCTGAACGACGGCGTGGTGGTCCAGGTGATGGGGCTGCTCTCCAATAACAACCAGGCCTTGAGAAGATTCATGCAGACCTTCGTCCTTGCGCCTGAGGTATGAGAAGAGAAATTGAAAAAAAGAAAGACCTCTTTAAACACGATTAATTTGGAAGTTTCAAGTGTACAGAAAAGTTGTGATAATAGTACAGCAACTCCCATATACTCTTTATCTGGAGCCGCTGCCAGCACTTGTCCACACGTTTATAACTCTTTTTCTGTTTTAAAGAGTAGTCTGTCTCATTTTAAATTCTGAACCACTGGAGAGTGAGTGGGAGGTGCCATGCCTGGTCGTGCTCCAGAACTGGGGCGTTTTCCGAGACTGAGGAGCTGTCTTGCACGCTGGAGTGCAGAGTCAGGAAGTGTTGCTGTGACACGGCTGTCAGGCTGCAGGTCATGTTTAAACTTTGGTCATCTTCCCAGTAACGTCCTTTACAGGAATCCCCGCCCCGGCTCATGGTCGAGTCTAGGGTCACACACTGCATGTGGCCATGATGTCTCTGCACTCTCCTTTTGTCTGCCTCAGGTATTCAATCTTTGGTTTCTTGTGGCATTGGTATTTTGAAAGCGCACAATCCAGTTACTTTGTAGAATGCCTCAGTCCGTGTTGTCTGGTACTTCTGATCAGATTTTGGTCACGTGCCTACGTGTCTTTTAGTGCTTCACATTAGGGAGGCTCTTGATTTATTTAGTCTTTTTTATTATTATTTTTTATTTAGTTTTATTTATTGATTTGATTTGAGAGAGAGTGAGAAGGAGATAAACATCGCTTTGTTGTTCCACTTATTTACACATTCATTGGTTTCTTGTATGTGCCCTGGCTGGGGATCGAACCTGCAGCTGTGGATTATCTGGACAGTGCTGTAACCAACTGAGCTAGCTGGCCAGACTTTACCATTATCGATGTTAACTTTGATTACTGAGTTAAGGTGACAGTCAATGGGTTTTGCCACTGTGAAGTTAGTATTTTTGCTTTTCTCATTAGTAAGTAAATTTTGGGTGGTTCTTTGAGACTTTGCAAATACCCTCTTCTTCATCAAACTTATGTACTAGTTTTTGCATTAATTGATGATTCTTGCTGGAACCAGCTGCTACTCTGATGCTTACAAATGATGACTATCTGAATGTACCATTCTGTGTTTACTAGTTGGTATTCTGCTGTGAAGAACTTGACCTTTTCTCTGTGTCACTCATGGAGTCTTTGTTTATTTAATGGGTTTCATGCGTTGCTAACTTTACATTGGTGTCTAAAGTGTTCCGGACATGCCACGTGTGAGCCTCTTTAAGCTGGCTTCTGTGTGTGTGCGCGTAAATATATGCGGGCACTTCGCGACTGTGGCCCGAGGTGGTTCAGGCTCACCCAGCACTGTCTCTGCGCCGGCCCCAGCCCCGGAATGAGCTGTTTTCCTCAAGGAGCGCTGGTTCTTTTTGGTTACCATGCTCATCGTGGAGGGGCCAGCGGGTTCATGCGGAATAACCGCACGTGCACTGTTTCCCCAGCGGGTCGGGTCCGGGCCAGGGCAGGCAGCCTGTGCACATGAGCATGTGGGAGTGGTTCAGTAAGGACTTGCCGATTAAATGTTTTCTCTAGCATTACTCTTAGACAATCTTCTGTTCAGGATCGTGAATCGAAAACTCCTGTCATTTTACTGTTTGAATACAAAATAACCGAATTGTCTTTGAAAAATCACATGAGGTCATTCTAGTCATGATTTTTAGAGGAAGGCTTAGATTATCTGCAGTGTAAAACTGTTGATGGACTTCTAAATATGCACGGGACTATGTGAGATATGAAAGGAAAAATCTAACATTACCTTAGTGTATACAGTGCATTGTTACATAGACTATCTCATTTAATACTCAGAGCTCTGAGGAATAGGGCGGTATCTCTTTACTGATTAGGAAGCAGCCTTGGAAGGTGAATGGCTAACTAGTAGTTGACATATTTGGATTTAGATTTGAGAGCGTCTTAATTGGGTGTATGCAAACCTTTTCATACCCTTGAGTGCTTGCATCAGTAGTCTTGGATACAGATTTAGGGAGTTAAAAGCTCTCACATTTGGCAGTGGGTATTTATTGGTAAAGAAGCGCTGTGAGGTGTGGCTGTGGCATTTACACGCTTAAAGTTTTATCGATTTTGAGGTATCCATCTGGTAGTAATTAAAGCAAGCCATGTATTTGAGTGTAGTTGTTAATAGCCATAATGTGGAGCAGGGCTTTTTGGCCTTGGCAGTGTTAATATTTTGGGCTGAATTAAGTCTTTGTTGTGACTGGCGGTCCTGTGCATTGAAGGATGCTTAGCAGCACCCCTGCCCTCTACTCAGTAGTTGCCAATTGCTGCATTGCTCTCTGAGAAAACTGAAATGCCCCCGGATATTGCCAAGGGGCTCCTGTGGGGTGGGGGTCAATAATGCTTTCTGTTGAGAACCACTGGTGTGGGGTGATTTGGCTTGTTAAAAGTCTGCTGAATAGTAAAAACTTTTTGTTGGCATTGCAGGGCTCTGTTGCAAATAAGTTCTACGTTCACAATGATATCTTCAGGTACCAAGATGAGGTCTTCGGTGGCTTTGTCACTGAGCCTCAGGAGGGTAAGTTACTTGTGTAAATTTTGGTGGAATCAATTGACTCAAAGAGAATATGGGTTTCTTGAGTGCTTCCTTTATAGTCTATATTCTTCATTAATAACTTCTGCTTGTCAAGACATATGAAAGGCCTGAGTTTTTAACCTAGTCGAAGCTAATAAGTTAGTCTGGGGAATTGGTAGAAGACATAAAACTCCTAAATCAGAAGTAGACAGGTTATTATAGCAAGACTAGTAGCATTTTCGTCACAGTTTCCATGGGACATTGAAGTCCAAATGATACCTGTATGGCAACAAGGGTGCATTACCAGAATGGGACCGTAAGTGTAGGGGACCCAAACCTTTGAGAATGGGCGAGTGAACATGCCTGCACGTGGCTCTGGAGGGACGTACCGTGTTCCCTCCAGGGTGGGGTGGTTTGCTATGTGAGTGTCCTTAAAAGATAGTCTGGAACAAAGGACAGCCATTGCCTCAGTGTGTAGAAAGAAACACAAGAGACCCATGGATAACTGCCTCAGAACAATTTCCGTATGGCGAGACGATTCTACGCATTTTATATTTATCATGCAGTGCAACGGCCTTCCAGTTAAGTACTCTGGGCACTGTTGCTCCCGTTCCGTAGACGAGGACACTGCAGTACAGAGAAGCTGCCTGGTGCCATCGTACAGCTAGTTAGACGGCAGAGCCCGTATTGGGTTATTCGCAGTATGACGTCAGATTCCTTGTTCTTAACCTGACAGCACAGTCGCTTTCATTCTGTCCTTAAAGGCAGTGCCGTCATTTTACTGAATGTACATCTATTGTGGTGAACGCTGTGACTTAAGTAAGCACAGATTACTTTAAAATCTGTTTTCTCACTTAAGAGTCTGAGGAAGAAGTAGAGGAACCTGAAGAAAGACAGCAGACGCCTGAGGTGGCACCTGATGATCCCGGAACTTTCTACGACCAGCCTGTTGGGTAAGGAGAACTCAGTCTGTCTGTTAGAGCTGCGTGAGGATTGGTCTTTCTCTTTCTTGGGGTGCAGTTGTGTATTCCAGATTTATCTCAGAAAGTAATGATAATTTCCCAACAGGAAGGCTTCACTTTTGGTATCTTTGAGCATCAAAAATCTATGATCTGTTTCATATAATTTGCTCTATGAGGACTGCTTACATAGTATCTTCAGTTGCTTTTTGGCTTAGTTTTTTCTGGGTGGTAAATGAAAAAGCATTGGGATTTCTTTTTTTTTTTTTTAAGATTTTATATATTTATTTTTAGAGAAAGGGAGGGAGAAAGAGGGAGAGAAACATCATTGTGTGGTTGCCTCTCCTGCGCCCCCAACTGGGGGCCTGGCTTACAACCCAGGCTTGTGCCCTGACTGGGAATCGAGACGAAGCCCTTGGTTTGTAGGCTGGTGCTCAATCCCCTGAGCCATAGCAGCCAGGGCAAGAGTTGGAATTTCTTACTGAGTAGTTAGCACATCAAGCCACTGCATTAAGTGCTTTGGGGGGGATAGAAAGTGTACAAGGACTTAGTTAGAGATCAGGCATCAATTGATAGAAATTCAGACATGATTTGCAGCAGTAAAGAATTTCATTAATTAACTCAGACAGTAAATGCATGACAGTGTCTTAGGTACTTGTTTTCTTTGTTTTAATCTGCAACTAGAATAGAAATATGTTTGATAGGAATATAAATTAATAAACTATTTACTTGTTGCCATGTGATACCAGTAATATTAGTATTCAGTACTTAAAGGATATTTTTAAATGTTTCTGAAGGTGTACTGATGAATAACCACAGTACCTACCTCGCTTGCTGGTGGAAAATGATTTATGGTCGCACCACAGATGTACCAAATTAGAATTTCAGGTGGGGAAACACCTACAGCTTTAACAAACTGATTTATGTGGAAGTTTAAGAACTGTTCTGAATCAAATTAATGTTGTTTCCCCCTATTTATTGTGAGAGGTTTTTGTGGTAAAACCACATAATGAAGTGTGCCTTCCTGACATGTGTAAGGGTTCTGTGTAGTGGTGGTAACTCTCTGCACATGGTTGTACAGCTCAGCTCTAGACCTTTTCATCCTGCAAAACTGAAACTGTGCCCATGGAGCAGCTCCACTGCCCTTCCCCCTCCTCGCGGCCTGTTAGCGTTTTGTGAGGTGTGAGAGGTCAGTTGTGATAGTTTTGGGATTCTAACTAAGAAACTGGTTTGGTTCATTTTGATGCATTTGCTTATGAGCAATGAGCTAATCTAACTACAGTTAAAATTTGCTCATACTCAGACATGCGTTTCTTAGATCTTTTGGGGGTTCAGGTCTCTGTAATGAATGAATACGTGGGAATTTCTTGCTAAGTCACTGGAGGAAGAATAATATTCCTCAAATTTCCCTGTTAAAGCAACGACTTGGAAGAACATTTAGAGGAACCTGTCGCTGAACCAGAGCCTGATCCTGAACCGGAGCCGGAGCAGGAGCCGGTGTCGGAGATCCAGGAGGAAAAGTGTGAGCCAGCGTTGGAGGAGACTGCTCCTGAGGACACGCAGAAGAGCGCTTCTCCAGCCCCTGCAGACGGCGCCCAGACGGCGCAGGAAGACTTGCGGGTGCGCGGCCTGTCTCGTCTTCATTCCGTTTCTGGTTTATTTTTAATATCTCTCTGCTCCTTTATTGCTGCTTGGTTGACTTTTGTAGGTGCATTTTCATATTGGTGGTTTGGGGAAATTTCTTACACATTGAGCCGCGTCTCGAATAAGAAGATACACATTGCTTTATAAGATCAAAAGTAAATTTTTTTGCCGTTAAGGAAACTTGAACACTTTTTAGACCAGAAATGTCAGGTGCTATTTTATTAGCCTATTAACAACCCCTCATCTTTTAAATTGCAAATTATTACATTCTTGTTATAACGAGTGGTAACGTAGCTTCAAAAAATAATGAGACAACAGGCTTGCCTGCTTTTTTCTATGAAATGCGTAGACGCGTACTGCTGAAATATAACTACTTTTCTAATTAGAACGCCTGATTTCAAAAATTTGAAGCTTTTCAGTTACCCCTGAGTCACAGCAGGGTGATGCTGACTAACTCACAGAACCTTTACGTTTGAAATTCTGAAGGAATATCATTTCGTGCTGTGTTTATGGGGTCAGAGTTCTTCTAGTACCATGTCTGTGTGTCTGGCAGTTTGTCCAGGTGCCTCTGTGGTAGGTAGGCCCTGTTCTGGGTATGGGAACTGTCTGTAAGGTGGATAGGGTTCTTGGTCTCTCCCTTAGCGAGTAAGTAAGTAGGAAAGAAACTGAGATGTCTGTAGTTGCCAGGTAGAAAAGTAATTTGCTGGATAGAGAATGGGTGAGTAGTAGTTGTTAGGTGGCTATTGTAGTGATTCTGGGGAGAGATAATGTGTTTTGTGTTAGGGTCCTGGTAGTGGAGATTAGAAAGAAGATAATTAAGAGTTAAATAAATAACAGGATTGGGTGATTTTTGATATGGATTGAAAGGTATTTAAGGTAATTCTAACGTTGGTGTGACTGGATCAGTGTTTGTATCACAGCAGTCCTAAGGAATTTTAGTGCTGAATTTGACAGTGGGAGAGGATGGAGTGTCAGGATTACAGACTGTCCTGCCTGTGAAAGTGCGAGGCCTGTGTTGTGTACAAGAAATCAGGAGCTGATAGCTTTTACGTTGTTCTGACGTACGGTGTAATCAGCAGGTGTTGGTGTTCTCTTACCTTAGACGTTTTCCTGGGCATCTGTGACCAGCAAGAACCTTCCACCAAGTGGAGCTGTTCCAGTTACTGGGATTCCACCTCATGTTGTTAAAGTCCCAGCTTCCCAGGTGAGTTTCTTAGTAAGCTTGTATTAAGACAAATTTACTTGTATTTTGAGTAATGTAGTTTCAAAGAAGTTTAGACAGTGTGGGAACTGATGTGGGTAGGAGGGGCAGAGACAGGCAGCCGGGCAGAGAGGACCCGGCAAGGAGGAGGCTGACGGAGCAGGCGGTCCCACATTCCCACGCAGATAAACCAGGAGACACAACTGGGGAGCAAGACAGACCGCACAACCCAGGGTCCCAGTGCGGAGAAATACAGCCTCAAACTTCTGACTGAAAACTCCTGTGGGGGTCGAGGCGCAGGGAGAGATTCCCAGCCTCACAGGAGAGTTCGTTGGAGGGACCCACAGGGTCCCAGGATGTACACAAGCCCACCTACCCGGGAATCAGCACCAGACAGGCCCAGTTTGCTTGGGGTAGTGGGGGAAGTGACTGAAAACTGGCAGAGAGTGGAACAAGCGCCATTGTTCCCTCTTGGACCCCGCCCCACATATGGCGTCACCGTGCAGCGACATGGGTGCCCTGACCTGGTGAATACCTAAGGCTCCACTTCTCACTAGTAGCAGGTGCGACAAGACAGAAAAATACAGCCTGAATGAGATCAAAGCTTCAGAAAAAATACAACTAAACAAAGAAGAGATAGCAAACCTATCAGATGCACAGTTCAAAACACTGGTAATCAGGATGCTGGCAGAATTGGTTGAATATGGTCACAAAATAGAGGAAAAAGTGAAGGCTATGAAAAGTGAAATAAAGGAAAATGTACGGGGAACCAACAGTGACAAGAAGGAAACTGGGACTCAAATCAATGGTTTGGAGCAGAAGGAAGAAGGAAACATTCGTCCAAAACAGAATGAAGAAACAGGAATTCAGAAAAATGAGGAGCGGGCTAGGAACCTCCAAGACAACTTTAAACATTCCAACATCTGAATCATAGGGGTGCCAGAAGGGGAAGGGGAAGAGCAAGAGCAAGTAATTGAAAACATAATGAAGGAGAACTTCCCCAATCTGGCAAAGGAAACAGACTTCCAGGCAGTCCAGGAAGCTCAGAGAGTCCCAAAGAAGGTGGATCCAAGGAGGAACACACCAAGGCACATCATAATTACATTACCCAAGAGTAAAGATAAGGACAGAATCTTGAAAGTAGCAAGAGAAAAGGACACAGTTACCTACAAAGGAAATTCCCATGAGACAATCAGCTGATTTCTCAAAAGAAACCTTGGAGGCAAGAAGAGGCTGGAAAGAAGTGTTCCAAGTCATGAAAGGCAAGGACCTACACCCAAGACTGCTCTATCCAGCAAAGCTTTCATTTAGAATGGAAGGGCAGATAAAGTGCTTCCCAGATAGGGTCACGTTAAAGGAGTTCATCATCACCAAACCCTTATTATATGAAATGTTAAAGGGACTCATCTAAGAAAAAGATAAGAAATATGAACACTAAAATGACAACAAACTGACAGTTATTAACAACCACACCTAAAACAAAAAGAAAAATGAACCAAGCAAACAACTAGAACAGGAACAGATTCACCGAAATAAAGATCACATGGAGGGTTATCAGTGGGGAGGGGGAGGAGGGAGAATGGGGGAAAAGGTGCAGGGAATAAGAAGCATAAATGGTAGGTACGAAACAGATAGGGGGTGGTTAAGAATAGTATGGGAAATGCAGAAGCCAAAGAACTTATATGTACAGCCCGTGGACATGAAGTGAGGGCGGGTGGAATGTGGGAGGGAGGGGGTGTGCAGGTGGAGGGAAATAAAGGAGAGAAAAAATGGGACAACTGTGATAGCATAATCAATAAAATACATTATTAAAAATTAAAAACTTCACAAGAGAAAAGGAAGCTTGCTTTGTTTTTACACAAAAGTTAACTTACACATTTTTCAGCCTCGCCCGGAGGCCAAGCCTGAATCTCAGGTTCCACCGCAGAGGCCTCAGAGGGATCAAAGGGTTCGAGAACAGCGGATAAATATTCCTCCCCAGAGGGGACCTAGACCAGGTAAGAGTGCAGAAGGGTGACTTTCCTAGTTTGGGGGCTTTTGGGGTGAGAACTTGTTTTTTGGTGGGGAGGTGCTTCACGTTTGCTTCCTTAAAAAATTGTGGAGTTGGTAGAATTTCCTGTATTTAGGGTAAAGAGAAAGTAATTGAATGGAACAGTCACTGAAAGGTGTCTTTGTCTTTCATTTCTGATTTTGTTTTCTCTTCAGTCCGTGAGGCTGGTGAGCAAGGTGACGTGGAACCCCGGAGAATTGTGAGACACCCTGACAGTCACCAGCTCTTCATTGGCAATCTGCCGCATGACGTGGATAAGTCAGAGCTTAAAGATTTCTTTCAAAGTAGGTGAATAGGTGGTAAACACCAAGTTCCAAGTTCATCTGATGCAGCCCTCTCCAGTAGACCTGGAAGATGAGTCACATCTGTAATCATTTAACACACTGTGTCTAAACTGCCATTTCAACATGTAAAACTGTGTAAGGGATGGTACGCATTTTTCTACACTCAGCTTTCAAAATCGTGTGTTTTTTACACATAATGGAAGTGAGTGGCCATATTTCAAGCGCTCTGCAGCCACGTCATATTGGATAGTGTGCATGTGATATTTAAGAGAAATGTCCCGACGATTTATTTGAGAATTTGCATTCCCCGTGCAGGCTATGGGAATGTGGTGGAGCTGCGCATTAACAGCGGTGGGAAATTGCCCAATTTTGGGTTCGTCGTGTTCGATGATTCTGAGCCTGTTCAGAAAGTCCTTAGCAACAGGGTAAGCAGTTTCTCGTCTTGATTTTTTTTTAAACAAGCGTGTGTGTTGGCTCTTTGAATCTTCATCCTTCCCGACTCGGCGTTGTACGTGAAGTGTAATTTACTCCAGTGTGATGGGTAACAGGTTCTGTCACGTGCAGCCATTCGTATCAAAGGGCTGCCTGGGGAAGACAGCAACAGGCTTCTGCCCTGAGTGACTTAGTTTTTGACTGAGTGAATGGTGAGAAGTAAATAACTAATAGTTACCAGTGCATTGCGATTTACGCAGATTCCATTTCTTGGTGATAGTTTCTGGTGTAGAACGTGAAATACAGTGTTACCTTTAGCTAAGGTAATTTAAGAGCCTGTTTGCCCTGGGCAGTCTTGGTATAAAACTGCTGGCTGGGCTGTGTAACAATGAGGGACTTCTTTTATTCTATAAATCGTCTGGCATTGGAGTCACTCAGCTTGGAACCACTTCTAATAAAACTGTTGGTCTAATTACAGAGGGATTTGTAGAATCAGACTCGTTTTGCTGTGTAATTCGTAAAGAACTCTTCCCTCCCCCCACATCTTTCGTTAGCAAATGGCACTCTTTGTAGCACTCGTAGTAGAGAGGAACAAAGGGTTAAATAATTGTTAATTTACTGAGATTGGTGTGGGATCTTTAAATTCTCAGTTTTTAAAAAATTTATGTAAGGGCTGGCCAAGATGGAGGCATAGGTGGAAACACTGTGCCTCCTTCCACAACGAAAATTAAGGACAACAAAGATTTAGAAACAAAAACACAACCAGAACAGACAGAAAATTGAACTACATGGAAGTCCGACAACCATTCAACCAGAACTGTAAAAGGGGCGGAGTCGGTGGCTGGCGGAGAGGGCTCGAGGCAGGACAGTGCGGTGGCTGGCGGACCTGGGAGCGCAGGAGGCATGGGGCTGATTGCGGTCACACATTTGCGTGCAGATAAACTAGGCAAGAAAACGGGCAGTGAGACAAACCGTGCCACCCAGGGCCCCAGCGCTGGGATGTAAAGCTTAAAATCACTGATTGAAAAGGTGCCGGGAGAGACTCCCAGTCTCGCAGGAGAGTTGGTTGGAGAGACCCATAGGGTCCTAGAACGTCGTACACAAGCCCACCCACCCGGGGACCAGCACCAGTAGGGCTCAATTTGCTTGTGGGAAGTGGCAGAAGGGACTGAAATCTGGGAGTGAGCAGAGCAGGTGCCATTGTTCTCTCTCTGACCCCGTCCCCACATACAGTGTCACACCCCAGTGACTGGGTTGCCCCGCCCAGGTGAACACCTAAGGCTCTGCTCCTCATACATAACAGACGCGACCTGACCAACTATGGCTGAAACAGAAGAACAAATCAAAGCCTTAGAGCCAATACTTTTAAGTGACCAAGAGATAGCCAACCCATCAGATGCATAGTTCAAAGCATTGATCAGGATACTCACAGAACTGGTTGATTTTGGTCGCAAATTAGATGAACAAATGAAGGCCACACTAAGTGAAATGAAGGAAAATGCACAGGGAACCAGTAGTGATGGAAAGAAAACTGGGACTCAGATCAATGGAGTGGACCAGAAGGAAGGAAGAAACAAACATCCCATCAGAAAAGAATGAAGAAACAAGAATTCAAAAAAATGAGGAAAGGCTTAGGAACCTCCAGGACATCTTTAAACATTCCAACATCCGAATTATAGGGGGACCAGAAGGGGAAGAGGAAGAGCAACAAGTGGAAAACTTGTCTGAACAAATAATAAAGGAGAACTTCCCCAATCTGGCAAAGGAAATAGACTTCCAGGAAGCTCAGAGAGTCCCAAAGAAGGTGGTCCCAAGGGGGAACACACCAAGGCACATCATAATTACATTAGCCAAGATTATAATGAAGGAGAGAATCCTAGAAGCAGCAAGAGATAAGGGGACAGTTACCTACAAAGGAGTTCCCATCAGACTGTCAGCTGACCTTACAGGCAAGAAGGGGCTGGAAAGAAGTATTCCAGGTCATGAAAGGCAAGGACCTACATCCAAGGTTGCTCTATCCAGCAAAGCTTTCATTTAGAATGGAAGGGCAGATGAAGTGCTTCTCAGATAAGGTCAAGTTCAAGGAGTTCATTATCACCAAGCCTTTATTATATGAAATGTTAAAGGGACTTAGAAAAAGAAGATAAAAAATATGAACAGTGAAAGGACAGCAAACTCAGTTATTAACAATCACACCTAAAACAAAAGCAGACCAAGCGGTCACCTAAAACAGGAGTGGAGCCACAGAAATGGAGATCATGTGGAAGGTTAGCAACAGGGTAGTGGGAGGAGGAGAGTAGGGGAGGAGGTACAGAGAATAAGTAGCATAGACAATGGGGAGAAAATAGACTGGGAGAGGGCAAGAGTAGTGTGGGGAATGTAGAAGCTAAAGAACTTATGACCCATGGACGTGAACTAAAGGGGGGGAATGTGGGTGGGAGGGGGAGTGTAGGGTGGAGGGGAATGAAGGGGGGAAATGGGAGAACTATAATGGCATAATCAATAAAATATATTCAAAACAAAAATTTATGTAAAATTTACATAGAATTAACCACCTTAATTTTATTTTTAATTTCTTTTTTAATCCTTACCCAAGGACACGCTCACTGATTTTCAGAGAGAGGAAGGGAGGGAGAGAGGAGAAGAAAAACGTTGATGAGAGAAACGCTGATCTGGGTGCCCAGACCCGGGATAGGATAGGGTACGCCTGGACCAGGAACAGAACCCACAACCTGGACATGTGCCCTGATCAGGAATCAAACCCAAGACCTTTCACTTGACTAAACTATGCTCCCACCAACTTAGCCACACTGGCCAGGGCCATTTTTACTTTTTTTAAAAAACAGGTTTTTTTAAAACTTCATTATTGTTGACATTCAGCATTGGGAGTTGTACAGCACAGTGCTTAGACATTCTTACACTTGGGAGGCGGTCCCGCCCACCCCCACGGCACAGAGCAGCCTGGAGCAGCACGGTGGCGTCTGCTAACACTTACGGTCGTGCAGCCATGCCTACCTCGTTGCACACGTTTCCATCAGTAGTGAGCACCTTCCCCATTAATCAGTCTCCCCAGGTCCTCTGTGACTGGCCCCTGGCAACCACTAATCTGCTTCCAATCTCTGCAAATTAAAACTACACATTTTTAAACGGTTTTATTTATTCATTTTTAGAGAGGGGAAGGGAGTGGGGGAGAGAGGGAGAGAAACATCAGTGTGTGGTTGCTGCTTGAGCGCCCCCTACCAGGGACCTGGCCTGCACCCCAGGCACGTAGCTGGATGGGTAATCAAACCAGTGACCCTTTGGTAGGCTGGTATTCAATCCACTGGACTACACCAGCCAGGGCTAAAACTACACATTGTTTAAGCATGTAATCGAAGTGTTGTGGTCATAACATTGTGTGAGCCTTAATCTGGAGTGCCAGTGAGGTGCGTACATTGAAGTCACTGGTTTGTGAAGCGTCTCCTGCACAACACTGAGAGACGAGAGAACAGTGGCTTCTCTCACCCAAACCACAGCACACTGAACCCAGACATCTCCAGTGGGCTTCGTGGGTGGGCCCCTCGGGGAGCGTGCAGTGGCCAGCCTGTCTGGTGGTGCAGCCCCGACTTCTTTGTGTCCTTATAGAGTGTGGTGCTCCCGCTGGGCCAGAGGAGGTCAGACTTGATCGTTGGCCTCTTAGTTAATTGTCCAAGATATGGGGTTGGTTTCTTTTAATGAATGTGGGTAAGCCGTGGTGTCTTCATCCATAAGAAGTGTCTGAGGTGAAGAAGTTCCTCTCAAGGGGCCGTGAGTGTGTCTGATACCTCTCCGTTCAGCTTGCCTCTGCCCCTGGTACCTCCGGTACCTCCCCAGTGATGCCTTCCTAACGATGTTTGAAACATCCTCAGCCCCCGCCTTCTCGCCTTCCTCTTTCAGGCTTTAATACGATTCTGGTTTTCCTGCTCAGTCTAGAACATTGCCTGGAACAGCACTTCAGATTGCGTGTGAAGTGATTTGTAGAGTGTGTGTATAAAAATATGTTAAGTGTTAAATAAAATACATTTATAAATGTATAAATATATTTAATCAGAATTTAAAATATAAATTAGAATTAGAGTTCAAAAAGACTCTTCTACCTGTGTATTTCAGGTCACACTCCTTTGTGTTTTGGGAACTTTAAATGTAGCTTGATTTTCTTACCCCCCATCTCTCTGTATTGGTAGGAGTCCCTGTGTCAGTTCTGTATGAGTGCAGAAGTAGCCACACAAGCCTGGTGACCATGGTGTCTGACAGGCCGTAGCAGAGCAGAGCGGTTCTGAGCTTACGCGTCCCAGCCAGGGTGGCCCAGGTTACGCTCCTCTGCCATCGCTCGCTGGTGCTGTGACCCGGGAGCCGAGCCCCTCTCCTCCCGTGGTTTGCTAGTCTGGAAAGCAGGTGTAATGACAGTCCCCAGAGGGTCGCTGTGAAAGTTAGATGAGATAATAAACGTGAAGCATACGGAGCACTTATCTGCACAGTAAGTACTATTAGATGTTTGTTTTAAACTATTTCAGTTAGAAAACCAGTGAGTGCCAGGGAGGGGTGTATTGAAGTCATCGGACTCGAGTAACCCTTTGTTTCCTGCTCTCTTGGGCAGAAAAGGCCAGTGACAGTGTGGGTGTGACTTTGTGGGTGTGACTTAGTGTGGGTGTGACTTAGTGTGGGTGTATTGTATCTTTTCCTTTTCAATAAGATAATGTGCTCTTTATTGTCTTCAGTATTTTTCAAGATTCTTTTAAGGCCAATAGTATTTTGGGGAAGTCACGTTTAGGTGAAATTAGTGTTGTGTTTGACGTGTGTGTGTACTCTGTGTAAACATGTGCAGCACAAACTTCACATTAGGCGATGGCGGGGTTTTACTCTAAGCCTCACGGTCGGTGGAGGAGGTGGCAGTTCTTACATTCTGTTTACGGGGTCTGTGGGGAAACGGTGTTGAGTAAGCACAGTGAGGGTTACTTGTGTTGCTGTGCTGCTGAAGCGGCCTTCCTGAGCTGGCCTGCGTGCCCTGCACACCTGACGCCTCTCCATGTGTTTGCTAGTGGGGACGTTAATGTGTGCTGAGTTTGAAACGAAAATGTAACCGTGAGAATGTAGGTAGGTGATTCATAAGCTGCTGGTTCCCTATAATAGCCTTGTCGTAGCTGTGATAGTTGGTGGCCCATCAGCACTGTGTAAATAAACCTTCTCGCCTTGACTCTTGCAGCCCATCATGTTCCGAGGTGAGGTCCGCCTGAACGTGGAAGAGAAGAAGACTCGGGCTGCCCGGGAAGGGGACCGGCGCGACGGCCGCCTGCGGGGACCCGGAGGCCCTCGAGGTGGGCTGGGCGGCACGATGCGAGGCCCTCCCCGCGGAGGCATGGTGCAGAAGCCAGGGTTCGGAGTGGGAAGGGCGGTCGCTCCGAGGCAGTGAGGCGCCCTTGGCCGAAGGGCACGCGGCAGCGCAGCCTCGCTCCTGCAGAATGGTGAATCTCCTCGGCCACCCTCTGGCACCCCGCAGTATGGCCCCGGTCTCTCATAAACTGCTTCAGTTTGTACAATTTTACTTTTCGTGTTGATGGTGTGTGTCCCCTCCCCTCCCTTCCCCTCACCTTTCAGTCCTTCACTTCCAATTTTGTGGAATGATATTTTAGGAAAAATGGATTTTAAAAGAAGAAAAAAAAAAGACTGAATTTCCTTGCTTTACTTTGCATATATAGACTGGATTTTTATTTTTAACAGCCATTTCCCCAAAGTAATGTGTCTTGCTTATTACTGACATTTGGTATGTTTTATTCATTGGGATATTTCTTATTTTCTATGTGTTTCAAAGCCTTTGAGAAATACAAGATTTGATAAACATTTTGAAGGCAGGAAAAACTGAAATTGTTTCTTCTTAGGAGAGTCGTGACTACCTTCTGGTGTGGAGAAACTGCCACTGGAAAAATGGACAATTTTGATTGTCTCTGGTGTGGTTGAAAACTGAATAAAAGGTGTTAGTGAAATTTTTTTCTTTTAATATAAGATCACAAAACTATTCTAAAACCCACTGTTGATAAATTGAGATAGGTTTTAAATGTCTAGAATGCAACTGATAACACTTTTCTTGAGTTGTTAGGTTTTTTGAAGTAGAGTTTTTTCTCATGTTTAATTTGTATTTGTAAAAACAAACAAAATACCAAAACCAGAATCTGAATAACACAAAACTAGAGCAAAACTGTTGTGCCTTCTATTTATCTTTGATTCCAGCCTTGGCCGTTGTTTTAAAGAAGAATAATTTAGAAGGTCTAGATTTGTTCCCCCTGCCCCAGGTTCAGAGTTTGCTGGGAACTGTAGAGTCCCTCTGTTCACTCTGTGTGTCTTCTGTTCATTTGTTATGCCTTATTCTGAAATTGAGTCTCAAACTGGAATGCCTTTGAGGATAGATGCTTCTATCGAGGTCCTTTGACTTAAATAGTTTTGCATTTTATTTCGGCATCTTCAGAATTCTGATCAGCCCAGAAGAAAGAATGTGATTTTAATATTGGACTTTGCCGATGTGCTTGAGTGTCTGCTAGTCATTTTCCTTTAAATCATAGCCATATGGTAAATTTTCTATTTTGTTAATGGTTCTCTTTTATTGATGGGCATGCAGTGGGTGCTTTTTGGAAATGGCCAATTTTTATTAAAATATTTCTGGAAGAAAATTTAATCCGGCAATATAGAGTAATACTCGTTTTACATAGTGTGTTGTTTGTTGAGTGCTGTATGCGAGGTGGGTGGAGGTTTCCTTACACACTTGTGAAGCAAGCCTGTGTGTGGTATCTCGTCATTACTAATGGAAGGGCAACAAGGTTGTCAAATGTAACTTATTTATTTTCTTCTTCACAGTGTTCATCTTTAGGGCTGTCGTTTGAGGGTAGTGTGAGTAGGCATAGGAGTGTTTGTCTCTGTTACTGGGAAAGTAGGTTTGCTGAAGGGTGTAGTCTTAAAATAAAATGAAATTTGATGTTATCAGTGAGCCCTCAGTACCGCAAATATTTGAAAGTTGGCAGCATCTCCTTCATGTAAAGAGACTTTATATAACTGAGTCACACGGCTGTTTTGGGGATCAGTTTAAACTGTTATTTGGTAACCACTCAATTTGGCCAAGGCCAGTAATAATTAAAAGAAATTTCAGCTTGTACTTCTGTAGCTTATATTAAGCTTGAGGTGGAAAGAAAAAAAAAATACTTAGCCTGAGTTATTTTTTCAGTAAATATAAGGTCATATTATGGATAACCTAGAAATCATTCTTCACAACTGAGTTCTGAAGCATACATACATTTCAGAATAAGGGTTCTTACTACTCAGAGGCTTAGAGGCACTAACCAGATGCAGTGGTGCTCAGTTCGGGCGGTTATATCCTGGAGGACATTCGGAAACCTGTGAGCTTGTAGTTGTCATTCAGTGGGTGGGGCCAGCGGTGCCACACGTTCTGTAAAAACGAATCAACTACATGAAAACCTGGACAGTCCTCCTCCTGCGAGGCATGGTGGGTGGGGCGGTGGGGGTTGAAGACTCATTGCTTTGAAAATAAAGATAAATGGACTAGAAAATAGATATCTCTTCAGGAATTGTAGTAACAGCTCCTGTAAGTAATCTCATTTTCCTTCATTTGTACCAACTGCCTGGTTTTAAAAAAATTTGTAATAGAACTACAATAAAATACTTAAAATTGTTTTGGTTGGTAGCAGTGTGCTTAGATGCTGCTTGTAATTTGTTGCAGGGAGTTGTCGCGTGATCTCGGAAAACAAGTCGGCTTCACTAATTTCAACTAATTCGAATTTGGGTGATTGTGGAGTCTCGACCAGCATGGGACTTTATGACTGTGACGTGGCATCATGGCTGACACTGTTAGAAACCCTGAGGTCACTGCTCACAGTCGTGCTGGTGGAATAAACATGGTGCCATAGAGATACTCGTGTTCACACAGGTAGAAAGCAGAAGCGAAGTAGGTCAGGGCGAGAGTTTTCTGTGTGCAGCATCCGCTCGTCACATTCAACCTTTCAGACTTTAAAGTACAACTTTTCGTCTGTAAGAATGGCCCAGAGTAGAGTTCTTCCACTGAGCTTCACGGTGCTCCCCAGTTTCCTTTGCATCTTACTGGGCAAGATTGGTTTGGTTCCGTCTTGTAAGACCTGTTGAAAATGAATACATCTTGAGAAGTAAAACAATACTTTTGTTTGCTTCTGTGGTGAGGTTGGGCTTTACTTGTGTAGTCCTATGTTCTCAACTTTTTGAGCTATTGCTGGGAACAGTGAAATGGATAATCCAAAAATAATTACTTGACTTTGAGTAGGTTGCTGCCACAGTGTTAGTTGAATTGCACTTGAGTTTTGGTTGGAAAAGTAATTTTCTTGACGTTCTGAGTTAAAGAGAGTTTTCCCCAAAGTAATAGATGAAGAAGAAATGGTATCTGAGCAGTTACATGACTAGGTCGCCAAGCCATTCCTGTAGCAAGGAGCAGATTGGCCTCCCAAACGATGCTTTTCCTCTAGAACAAAAAGGCCTTCCTGTTTTCATTTGAATGACATGAAGGTAATAGGACATGACCGTGAAATTACTACAGTAAAGAGACCAGAGTCTATAAAACATTCTTCACCAGGTTAGTTAGCATTTTTGTTCTCCTTTTCCTTTAGTGATATAGCAAACTTCGATTTAATTTTTTTAATAGGACTTCTTTTGACTTGCAGACTGTTTGGTAACATCCTAATAATGATTTTGTTCTTAGATTATTTTCTTACCTGGTTTAATAATATGTTTAGTACAATCTTGAAATCCAATGCGGATGACAACTTTTTTGTTAGAACGTAATCCAGGTGAGTTTATAGCAATTGTGCTTCATGCTTGTAATTGTCATTCTCTAGTCCTTTTCCTTCATCCTTTTCTTTGTTATCAAGTTTATTTGAAAAGCCTTGATGGTTTAAATAAGTTAGTGGGAAACGAGGCACTTTATAGAAAACATTTGTTAGAATCTATATGGAAATGATCTTTCTATGAGGTTTAAATTTGTAGACCATTGTTTATGCTGAGCGGCCTATTTCTTTTATGTAAATGGTTGCATTTGTCAAATCTGCTGATCTAAAGATATCTTTTATATTGAAGTTTTATTTTTTTGTTACTTAGAATCTCTGCAGGAGCTGCATACAAGTGACTTTTAGTTCAGCAATTTTGAACCTTGTAAAAGAAGCGACTTCAACATTTATTCGAATATGAGGTCCTAGCTAACTGCCTAGTACACCAAAAATGGGCATTGGACACTTAAGGTAGTCTTCCACAAATGTTTTAGAAATCTTAAGGAATATATTAGCAACTTAGCAATGTCTTGTGTGGGATGAGGTTGTAGATTAAAGTTGCTGATCAAGTTATTGGCCATGTAGTTCTAGATAATTTTGGAAGGATTTCTGGTTGTAAGGCAGTAATACATTCTGGGATTTGTATTTGTGTGCTGTGATATAAAAGTTCTGGGGACCACAGGCAGACTCGTGAACTCTTCTTACTAGACTAAAGCAACAATGGTGGCATGTGTGAGATACAACTTTTATTTACATTCTTTTTAGTAAATTGGTACCCAGCTCAGGATAATGCTGAAGTTAGCCTGCTTTGTTCATGTGTCCATGAACAGCCTCTCATCCCGGCCTGAGTGAATGAAGAGTTGATTAGAGATGGCCCAAAGCCACTGTCCTACTTTGGTTTTGACTTTTGCTAATGTTTGGCTTAGAATCAAGGTTGTTCGTCTTTTGATTATGTGGCTTGTTTTGAAAACCTTGAACAGTTTGCCTTCCTCTGATTTTCACTTAAACTTGGTAGTGGGTTTGTTTTGTTTTGCCTTTGTTTCTTAACAATAGTTCCCTGTGAGAAGAAAATAGTATTAGAAGTCAGTTCCACCGTTAACTTCCATAACATGCGACCTGGCTAACTAGAGAAATCCCTACGTGTTTAGTACTTTGAAGTGTGGCCAGTGTCACAGATTCCCTAAGGGACTTGTGTCTTTTCAGTGTCTTATTTTCTTAAAAAAAGAAAGAAAGAAACAAAGAAAGAAAAATAAATTAAGGATATGTACCAACACTTCACTATTGAATTTCTCTAACAAGTAGTTTGTTCACAGACCCACTTAACAGGAAGTTTGCTTCTACTTTTGGTAGTAACTAGAGGGACGGTCACACCTCATTTAATCTGGATTTAAGCAGTTTTAAATATTGTTATAATTAACCATTTTGGTTGCTGAAACTTTCCATAAGCTTTGATGTCACCTATTTGACTTTGGATTTGGCTTAAATTCTTAAATGTTTTTGTGATATATATACTGATTTGGCCCTTTTAAATGAAGACCTACCAAGAAGCTGGCATAAGGAAGTAGGGGGAAGAAAAGGACTTTCTTTTTAAAGATTCAGTGCACACTTAAGTAAATTATGTAAAAGATATCTTGTTAAAAATAAATTCACATTGCTATGTACATGTTAGAGGTTGAAGAAGAGTGGGAGGCGGAACTTAGCTGATGGTTTTGGAATCATTTGCGATTTATATGGAAAAATCATAATTTTAAATGTGAAACGGTGGAATGTTTCCTCAATCTCCATTCTGTTATTATCACAAGAGACAGGAGGCTCCTAGAATTCTTTGAATCATAGAAAGTTAGTGCTGGAAAAGACTAAAATGATTTGTACAACCCCTTCATTTCTCAGAAGATACAGGTGGCTCCGAGAATTGGAGTGTTAGTGTGGAGCCCCAAATTGGCTTCCAAAAGCACCGTGAGGCACCAGGGGAGAGATGCCCAGTCTGCCCGAGGGTCACCCCGGAGGCCAGAGCTGGCGAAGGTCAGGAGGTGGGGGAAGGGAGGAGCCACATTTTGTACGCGCTCACCCAGGGGCTTCGGCTTAGCTCCTCGGTTTTCTCTGTCTCCTTAGAGCTCTCCGTGCCCACTGCCACCAGGGCCTGTTGTCTAGGGATGCTGACAGCGCCCCCTCAGGGATGGGTGTGCTACTAGCTGTCAGAGAGCTGTTGGGTATCCTAATGTGTTAATAGCTGAAACTCAGCTGTAATTTTCTCTTGAATCTGTCAGCATTTACATTCTGTACATTGTGGTGCTTTTTCCACCTTGTATTGTTATAACTGTAAGCTCCTAAGGGGCAGCCATCTGGTCTTAGGCATGTACCCTGTTCAGTGCCTGGCAGTGCCATGTAGTCTCAGGGTCCTAACCTTCCTTTCCAGTGATTTCTCCCATTCTTCGTGGAGGTGATGCTCCGGCCATTCTGAACTACTTCTGGTTCCTCTCGTAAGCCAGCGTTGCTGACTCCGTGGCTTAAGTGCCTCTCTTTTGAAGATAGACTGGCACCTGCTTTGCCCCTGTACAGATTCCTTGCCATCCAAGTCATTTTTTTGAAGACCCAGTTCAATAACGAATTTTTTTTTCCCTTAAGAGAGAAGAGATTGCAACAGGAGTGGGGAACTCGATTTGGTGGTTGATCTGGCCAGAATTCGAAGTGAGGAACCAATTCATTCCCCTCCTCTTCCCTTTCACATTGTCCCTCCTGTTGGATAGTCCGTCCCAGTCTGGACCTCTAAGAAAACATGTGTTCCTGGAGCACTTTACGCCCTCTCCTAGCTAAAAACTTCGACCCCGAGTTAGCGTGACCTGCATCCATTTTACTACATTATTAGAACGCCTGCTCCCAGAGGACGAGACCGAGGAGTTGACCCCTGGGCTCCACCAGGAGGCATGGGACGTGCACGAGCGGCCTTACAGGGTGACTCCTGTGGTCGGGTGAATCGGTGCACCTCGGTTTTCACTTTCACGGGAGGCACATGCCTAGAGGTAGGACGTAACCGAGTAAATTTCGACACTGTGACACTTCACGGTGGTGAGAGTTGAGGGGAAAGGGGTTGGCAGCGGAGGGAGGAAGCCGCTCCCATCCTGGGTCTGAATGACCAGTCGTTTCTTTCTGACGGGGCCCAGTGTGCCCAGGGCGGGGCACTTGTTTCTGTGCAGAAGGATTTTGTGTGCCAATGTTGATTTCTTCTCACAGGTCCACTCCGTCGTCCTCTCAGCTCATGCCCTTGCCCCTGCCCCACGTCCAAGTTGTCTGCCCCCCCTTTTTCTCACTGCCCACACCCAGTGTCCAGCTGAGTCCTGTCAGTTCTACCTCAGCCATCTGTCACATCTCTCCTCCTCACCTGGGTGATTTCGGTGGCCTCTCAGCTTCCTTGACCTCTTCTCACCCCTGCCTTCTGTGTATCCAGTACCAGATGCATCCCACTGAAACCTAGCGCTGACTGTGCATCCCGTGTATGTGTTCTCCCCTCCTAGACTGTAAGCTCCGACGGGCAGGATCTGTGTCTGAGACATCTTTGTATCTCCCGTAGCGCACATATCAATAAATACTTCCTGAATGAATGACATAAAGCCTTGTCTTAAGTGGAATGATGTTTTCCAGGTTATATGTAGTTTTCTTTCTAGGGGAACTACAAAACATCAAAAATTGTACCTATAAAGTTGGTTGAATAACAACTATGGATTAACCACAGAGAAAATTACAGAAAACTTTAATTTTTTTTCCATTGAATCAGCATGGATATGTGTGTATGGATGGTTCAATAAATATATTTTTATATACATGTATCACAGAAATTTTACATTCCATCTTCAAACTGCAGAAATAGGTTTTTTTTTTACAAGCCAAAAAATAACTGCCATAACTTTTATGACTTCATGCAAAAAAGGGAAGAGTAAGGGGCAGAAGGGAGTTGGTTAGTTGAGGTTAAGAGTCCTGTCAGAAGTAAAAATGTTACATTAAGGAAGCGATTGCTCAACTGCAGCATTAAGGCCATACCAAGTTTATACATATGTACAAAGAGATCTCCATATAAAAGACATACTGTCACACATTATTCTGGGAAAGGATGAGGAGCTTCATGAGTAATTCTGACCCAGTTTTCCAGGCCAATTAAATTAAGATTTCCCCAGGCTACTTCGAACTCTCTTCTACTTTGGCTAGCTGTCAGTTACTGCTCTGTGGGCTTGTGACTTGTAGGATGTAACGCGGAGGTATGCATGATCTTGAACCTCTTCTATTATAGGTGATCAAGCACTTTTTAGCTTCACTAGTTCTCCCTGCCCAGCCCAGCATACATTTCGCATCTCCCTAAAATGTTGGAGTCACAGAACTTGAACTTCCCGTTGTCTTACCTGTAACGGTCCCCGCAGCCAGTGCTGGCATTGTGAGCACAGAGTTACACGGTACCCTTCTGTTCTTTGGGGTTAAGAAACAACTTTTTGAATAGTTACAGTGAAATGAAGCAAAATGTGAAGTTTCAGGCAATATACCCTGGAGCTGGTAGAGGTTAACCTTGAACTTGCACCCCCTGTGTGTCATGACATTAAGTTGGCAGCTACCTTTTTGGGAAAAAGAAAATGTGAAATCACTTGTAGAAGTATCGTAGCATGGAATTTACTTTTCTGCCTAAACATCAAATGGGGTCATTTTGAAGACACAGGGTAGGTCTTTGTGCAAATATCCAAATGGATGAAGCAGGGACAACCTGGAGGGGGAGTCCTTTCCAGGTGACTGCCTGTTAACGCCAGTCATTTACTTTGTCAAGGTGGCGGTGAGACTTGAGATTGGACGCTCGTTCTGTTGGTAGAAACTACCGTAAGAGGATAATCTTGGGTCAAAAAAAAAGTTACTGATTCTGTGATAAATAAAAGACCCTTCTCCCAGTGACTGACTGAACTTTTATTTGACGGTGTTGTAACTCATTTTGAATTGTTTTAAATCGCTCTAATACTGCTTCTTCATTAATGCTGTCTTAGCTGTGAATTGGTTATCACCAGGAGCCCTGCTCATCCCCATTTCTCCCTGGGCCAGTTTTCAGGTGTGGCTCCAGCATGTTCTCAACTACGGCTGTAGGATAATTTGGTCTCTTGTGGGTTCCCGAGGCCAGTCTGGTTTGAGAATGAGGTCTCTGGAGATGGCCTTCCTGGAGGAGAGGACCAAATAGTAATTTGGAAGCACTTCAGTCTGTTTCGACACTTAGAAAGTGAGCAATCACAGTTCTTTCCAATCACACACCAGCTGCTCTTTGCCCAAATGACACTAGTCATTTACATTGAAGTAATTCTCATCAGTTCGAGAGAAGTGAGTTTAGCCAACGGGCTGATTGTGACAATAAGTCCCAAACAGAGACATGGACACACTTTGGCAACATTACCTGGAGGGCTGAAAAGTATGCGGGTTTTGTCTTGGTTCATTTTCAAGTCTAATTACGGAAGTTGAAGACGTGTATTCAATTCAGTTTTTCAAACTTCAGTTGGAGGTGGCTGAGGTCCCTGCTGTGTTCATCTTGAAAGTAGAATTTGGCTCTGGAGCTTGCCTGGTTTTCCGGTGTCTTGTTTTGAGACCTCTGCACTGTTTGACATGCACAAGAATTGCACAGGAATCGCACAGGTGGGCCTTTCGTCTCGGTCCAGCGGACTCAGTAGCAAGATAAACCCCTGCACTCATTTTAAGTGTCATTAGTGCTGAAAACGCTGTGACGGACTAAGTATTGGAGAATTGAACCATTAAAATATGTAATAGTATGAATTTTAAATTCAGTACTCCGAAGTGCATTATGGGAACATCCGAATTTTTGGCTTACATACTATCCCCAGGACACCCTCACATACCCTGAGAGCATGGCGTGGACATCTTTGGATGAGGTAGGAATAACTAATGTGGAAGAAACTTTTGAGTTAAGCAAACTACTTATTTGATATGTAAGCACCACATTAAAAAAATATTTGGGCTGATCATTTACTAGGGTAGGTAATAGTAATCTCTTTCCCCAGGAATATTTTTTCTAAAGAGTACTCAAGAAAGGTAACTTTCTGAAAGAAACTTCATTTTACCTACTAGCAATGACTTGATTAAAGTCATTTTGTCTTTTATTAAAAAAAATAATTTGGCTTTCTTACTCTTCATACCTTTTGTTCTTTATGGACATAATGTTTTGAATAGAGACTCCCCAGGCCAATGTAGATGCAGCTGAAAACAAAAAGGGCATGCTTGCTGTTTCCTTCCGGGTCAGCCCTGTTGCATCACTCCGATCAACACTGGGCAGCGGTAGCACTGGCACCACCAGCTCCCCTTCAGGGACACCTGCTCTGTACCAGCTGTGGGCTTGCTGGTCAAAAGGTGAAGCTCTGGAAGCCCTTCAGAGTCACTGTCGACCAGCAGCCTCCACGTGGAGTCGCGGCTCGATCGTCTCTGTCATCCCCTTTCCAGTGCCTACTAGCACAACCTAAACACTCAACATGTTGGGTTGAATCGATGCCCTTGAAGATGGGACTTTCTAGTGGGTACTATACTCCTATGATGAAGGGAAAGGTAAGTGTCCCCCCCACCCCCGTCACCACCGCCCCTGCCCCCAAATAAGCAAGCACAGGAAATCCTGAATCTGGCTGGGTGTGTCGGCTAATGGGAAGGAGGCGGAATGAGCCGCTCTTCCTCGGAGTAACCTCTGTTGGTCTGTCTGTGAGAACTGCTGTACTCTACAGTCCTTCCTGCCTTGTTCTGCATTTAAGGCTGTGTTGAATTCAGAGTCCAACTCTCCAGCCTTGCCTGCCGTCCAATGGACTTGAGCCAAATGGAAAACCACTGTGCCTGTGCGTGCCCTGGTTTTTTAGCTCCCGTGTTTTCACTCACGTTCCTTCTGCTGGAACCCTCTTTTCCCATCTGTCAAAATCTGGTGTGTTCTCTGAGGTACTGCTTACTGCTCACATGGCCCTTGTGCCTTGAGGTGTTCCGTGATTTATTTTCTACCCACTTCATGGCACCCTCCTTTCTCTTCCTTCCGCGCTCCTCATTAGTCAGTATTTTGGAATTTCTGTTGTCCCCAGGTCGTGCTCTATTCTACTGCCCTGCTGTGAGAGCACACTCTTGCCACCATGAGTAAACGGCAGGTGATGGCTGACGGGCCAGTATAGGGAGATTGAAAACAAAGCTGATAGAGTGGAAATAATATACATATATATTCATTCTAGTCCTGCCTGTGACGCTAACTATTGAGACCACCTCCCTGAGCCGCTACCTCTGACTCGAACCCCGAAAGGCTGAGCTGCTTTCTGCATGCCGAGACATTTCGAAAAATCATATAAAAGCAAGTACCGAGCAGTTCCCAGGAGACCCACGGACCCTGACTTGAGGTCGCCCAACAGCCCCTTCAGAGTGCCATTCATCTCGCCAGGGTGCAGAGCTGTGCGGTGGGGCAGGGCCCTCAGAGCAGCAGCTGTCACTCGTGGTACTGTCAGGCCCAAGGCCAAGCTTCTGGATGCGGGTGATAAGACAAGGATGAGGCCAAGGAGGAGCTGCAGTGCGCAGAGGCCATGCCACACGAACGGGCTGGCTCAGCCCGGACACGTCAGGTTACCTAGGGGACTGTTAGTCAGGAATGAGAGGACTGGGGAGCAGCCGCAGCTTCTACTTCAGTTTTCTTTTTCGCGGAGAAGGGTAGGTCCATACGTTTCCCTGTAACTCCATTTCCCCGTAACTCCATTTCCCCACTTCACGTCCAGAGCTTGCATGGGGGGCGAGAGCCATTAGAAAACCCTCCTTTACTGGAACTCCGGTTGTGCCGCCAGTTGTAATAGTTCCACTTCTACGGTGCCTCCTGAGCAGGTGCTCTCTCTGTACCTGAATACCTGCTTGGGGGAAGCGGTTACTTGTATTTAACCCTTTGAAGGATGAGCGAGACCACAGTTCCATAAACGCAGACAGTCAGCTGCTGGGGGAATTACCTGTGAGACCCAATTTCTCGCCTCTGAATTCTCTCTGGCTTCTTGCCACGTCTTCCCTGGAATTAGGGAAGTCACTAGTTAAGGACAGCGCTTATCTTTAGTTCCCTTGCCTTGTGTTGTTTGTAGTAGGTTCTTAGTCTTGCTTGAGTGAATGTTTTCAAGGGATTCCAGGTTGCGGAAGGACTTCCAGAGAGGGTCTAGCCCTTGCTCTTGATTCCGGCCAAGTCCAGGCCAGTCCAGGCACACCCTGAACTCCTCCGCAGGACAGTTAACGGGGTGCGTTCTGGGCTCCTGCCCTCCCTGCCGCGTACCCATTTCACTCTCTCCCACAATTCTGTAGCTAGAGCATCACCCCGCATCAGCTCTAAGTATTTCAGGTACCAAAAACCGGGTTAGCAGGCTCTCAACATTTTAAAGTGGTTGGATGGGTTCATTTGTTCATGACCAAGTGATGAGAAGGTGAAGATGAAGGACTGTTTAGTTTGGTGCTTGATCAAGAGGATGTTTGATTTCTCATCTAGTACGAGAAAGTATTCCTTGGCATTTCACAGATTGTGAGTTAAATATTTGTATACTGGAATGTACCTAGGCAAAAGGCTCCATATTTTTTATTAACAGTTATAAGATTCCTTTAAGCTAAAAGGACTGACAAACTACATCAATTACTTGTTTTGTTTTCAGTTTGTGAGAGAAGAGCTTTACAGATGCGTGACTAAGGTCACAGGGTGAAATAATTTGTCAAAGGTCAAGAACAGATAAGAGGCAGAGATAATCACATCAGACCTCTTTCCAGTCTTCCCATTGCTCATAGAGTTGTGTCCAAACTTCGGCAAGGCGTTGCCTTGAGCCGGTAAAAGAAACTTTCAGAGCCCTAAGTGTCCTCAACCATAAAATGAGAAATAAGACCTGGGCCACTGCGGGAACTAAATGACTTAATTCTGAGAGGCCGACACAGAACAGGTGTCCAGTAGCAGTGCTGCAGTATTCACAATTCACCAGGTTTACTCACAATCCACTCCTGGTGCACATGCCCGTAACGGCTGTTTGCAGAGCTTAGTATAGTGCTTTCTATTCAGCTGGTGCTTGCATATCTGGGCAAAAGGGAGGTAGGCGCTTGGTCGGTGTAATCAGGACTGGAATTGGGGTCAGTGTGTGTACAGGCTTGGAGGGGAGTGTGGAGTGATTCACCAGTGAGAGAATCCTTGAGCTCGTCCTAAACTGTCACTGTCGGCTGCTCTGAAGGGCGGGTAGATTTGGCCTTTGGGAAGCCAGTCTCAATTCAGAAAGAAAGCTCTTTGGTGACCTCTTCTGGCAAACAGGAAGAAGTGATTAGGATTTCAGAGAGCCTGAGATAATGAGAATGTTTCATTTACAGCCAGGGGTGGGGTTAACATTCATGCTGTCATTTCACCTAGACATTGGGCTGGCGAGGTGGATATTATTGCCCCCAAATACAGAACGACCCTGAGGGTCAGAGAGGTAATGGTCTGACTCAGGATGACGGGCTTTTCTTTGGTAGTCGCCCATCCAAGCCAGTGCCCCCTGGGCTGTGCCAAGACAACCAGGAGTGGACCAGAGGGAAGCTGAGAGGGTGGGAGGGGGCTGGGGCCGCTGTAGGGTCTGTGGGAGGTCCTGCTTTCTCCTTCAATTAAAAGACAACAGAGAAGTGGCTTTGGAAAAGAAAGCACAGCCAACTTGACAGCTAGGAAACGCTTCGAGCCCCACTAATTCAATACCCCTGTTTTACAGACAGAAAAATTGAGGCTCAGGAGAAACTGGGAGGAAAATGTGGGAGAATTTTGCAGTGACCGTCTCTATTAACCTCCCAGAATATTCAGTTACCATTTCACTCTTTGTCTTACGGACTATCTATCCACCCTAGGTCTTTTTAAAATATCCCTGGTTTCAGTCTCGTTCGGGGCCAAGAAGAGGTGGCCAGTTACATGGTGATGGCACAGAACGCTGGTTTACAACATGGTTTCCAAGTCATTGTGGGAAATTTGAAACCTTCTATAGTGTTTATTTTCAATCTTGATTTTTAGCTTTGGGAACAAGAACAAAGCTTCAGTCTGCAATATGCTCACGAGTTCCCGGGCCAGGTGAAGGGAGAGTGGAGAACGTTTGTCATGTCGCCCTACAAACACTTTGAAGGGACTCCATTGATGCAAAGCATAAATACACCCCTGTTGGGAGAGACAGGAGCAGTGTTTCCTGATCATAAAGAGTGTTTGTTGGTGCAGTAAGACTGAGGAAGCAATTTCAGAAACCTCATTGCCAGGGGAAGGTTCGTTTGGGGTGGGGGTGGGGCGGGAGCTGGCCCAACTCCCATCACACCTGCCATACTATTTTTTTCTTGTTATTAGTGTAGCCCGGCTAACTGGATGAGTTTAGATGAACCTCCCCAGTGGTCTGGAGCGGTGCCATGCTTTCTGCCTGTAACCACAGCTACATTAACAGGGACAAACAGGAAACTATTCTCACGTCTTGCTGGCAATTTGTTGTTATGTTTAAATTCTGTCAATGGGGGTGATGGGCACAGGCAGGGAGGGGCTTGGAGGCACTGCAGTTCTTCCCTGGGGCTCTGTCCTGACGTGTTTCTCTTTGATTCTTCCAGAGGCTCTGGCAGAGGGAATTCAAACGACTGCCCTGGAAAGTGGGCTCCAGCCGTCACAGGACACACAGGCTAAAGTACCAGAGTGGAATGCCCTGGTGTTGGATAGGATGCTCAGGTGAGAAGCTAGACTGGGAGGCAAGTCCACCAGTGCTGGGAAATGCCTTGCTTGACCTTGGCGGCAGAAAAGTTAAGATTGTAATCTCCTTGCGGGCCAAGACTCCTCTTTCTTAACCTCTCCCTACCTGCCCACTGGCTGGCCGGGGTCGGGGTCTGAGTCAGACACCGACACGGGGAGGCAGCGAAGCATTTTATGACACGTGCCCTTTCTTCTCCTTCAACCCATGCAAGTATCCTATCCAGAGTTTGGCTGTGAAAATTCTCCGTCAGCCCCCTGTTTTTACAGGAGTGTAAGCAGGCCGAGAAAGGCGGAGTAGCACACCTACGTTTCCACGGTGCGCCTGAGCTGGCCCCAGAGCAAGGACCCACTTCCCATCGGCCCCGTCCACTTCAGAAGGCGGGTGTGTTTACACAGGGTACTGGGTTTCTGAGGCTGCATAAGAAAACAGGCGAGGCCGAGGAAAGGGGGCCAGAAACGAGGCGATGCAGGCGTGGGGTTGGGAGACCCCTTCTGTCTGGAATCTGCACGCGGCCAGCCAGCCTTTCCTCCCCAGATGAGCGAGCTGGCACTGCCCTGGAGCCCCGTGCACGGTGCAGTCGTCCAGGCCGGCCCTCTGGAGGACACGTTTTCCCCTGCCATTCGCTACACTCGGCCTGCTTGGCCCAGCGTTGCAGTGGGAGTTTTCCAGGGCAGTGAAGTTCCAGAACGCA
>PVKM010005548.1:0-47502 GCA_004027735.1 Carollia perspicillata
GCTACTGTACACTCCAATAGCTAAAATACCCAAGGGAGAAAATACTGTTTCATCACCTTTTCTCATTGAAATTTACATTCTGGGTAGATTTTAGACATTTGCAACCAGACTCATGAGATAAGAAGAAATGAAAGCATGAGTGATCCAATAAAGAAAACCTTATAGAAAAATGTTAGTCTTTTCTTTTTCACTCACTTTATATAATTGTAGATTTTGTAGCTGTCACAAAATTAAATTTCCTTTTCATTTGGCCTTAACTTCAAACTGTTTACAGTTGTACAAAATCATTTCCAGCTTAGTGATATCAAAAAGTTAACTTTCTTCTCATGCTTCACTGTAAATGTTAAATATTTATTAGTCTCAGAACTTTAAATTTGAAATAAATGTCCTATATGGCCACTATTTTTTCTAAATTTTTTCCTGTCCATATACCTTGTTATATTGAGTATATAATTACTAATGAGGGTACTACTACTTCTAGATATTTATAACCAAAAGAAAAAGGGATCTTAAAAATCACCTAGTTCAAATTTAAGTAGGAAAGGAAGTTTCTAAAGTCTTTGTATTTGTTCGAAATAGTGAAGGATGATTATTAAAAATATTTAGTTTATTATGTGGCTCAGTTGGTTGGAGCATCAATTGTTACACCAAAAGGTCACCAGTTTGATTCCTGGTCAGGGCACAATACCTAGGTGGTGGGTTCGATCCCCGATCCCCATGTACGTATATTGTGGGTTTGATCCCTACGTTGGGGTGCGTGCGGGAGGCAACCGTTCAATGTTTTTTCTCTCACATCGATGTATTTCTCTCTCCCCCTTCCTCTCTCTCTAAAAAAAAATCAATGAACATATCCTCAAATGAGAATAAATATTCAAATTTGTTTTGCATACAGCCCTTATGTTTGCAATTGAGAAAGAAAAGCAGAAAGCAGAGGTAATCACTTCTTATTAGTAAATTCATTAATACTGGGAGTGCTGGCTAGATTTCCTAAATTCTTACCACCTGTTAGGTTAGTCTTTCATGTTAATGGAAGTGAACTTCTATGAAAGACACATACACACGCACACACATGTAGTAAGAGGGATACCAGCTTTGGAATTAGAAAGCAAGAAGCTAAGAAGTTTTGGTCTGAGCACTAACATTAAATAGTTTAATATAAGATAAATAATTGATGTTCTTAGATTGTTTCCTCCTCATACAAGAGGGCTGGACAAAAAGATAGTTTTAATGTTCTATGACTTTTACTCCAAGTTGATTTTTGTTCTTGCCATGTTCTTAAAAAACTTGTGTATTACTACCTAAGAGCACCTAGTCAAGTTAAAGGCCTTTAATTCTCAAATATGGAGAGCACTTCCTGGTACAATGACTAACAGAGAGAGTGTTTGGTGAAATTGACCTAACTGAACACCCAATATAAACCAATACCCTAATTTATTGTTCTCATGAGATGAAGAGGGAATGATGTATCAAGCAACTTTTATAAGGCTGCACACATATTGACAGTGACAGATTACAATACCCACTCTTTTTCTGTGGTACTATGCTATGTCTAACAAAGGTATTTAGTAAAAAAAGAAGTGTAGGTAATACAAATGGATTTAAAATGTGCTTATATACTTATATTCAAGTGTAGTTAGGCTTGATAAATTCATCTGGTGAAACCTGCCTATGAAGGGGGACTGTGGGTAGAGGAGGAATTAGTGAATGATTTAATCTGGTCCTCCTGTTTAATTTTACTCTGAATCACTTGTGCTGAAAATAGCTCTGTTTTAGATGCATAGCAAATATTAGTAGTTTCATGCAGGAGAGGGAGAGTAAGTACAGACTTTAGGTTTCAGACAGGCTTGTTAGAAATTCAAAGTAGAAGTAAACACAAGGAGCACCAAGTGTTAATAAAACAAGTCAATAAACAGTTCTAGGAAGTCACCTAATAGTTCTAATAGTTTTAGCAAAACTTCTAATAGTTTTGCTTTTGTCCGTTATCCGGCCCTCTGATTTTGTGTAGGATAAAAGACTCCAGGTGGGCAAGACAGCTATCACATCCCTCCCAGGCCTTCTTATGCTTGATCTTCCTTCTCTTCAGTATTCTCTTTTGATAGGGGTTAGAAAACTAAGGTCATATCCTCATCTCAAAATGCTAAGGAAAACAGAGAATTCAAAGATGGAAAGGATACCCCATTCTAAATGATCTAAACCAAGTCTGTAGCTTTCTGTTCCACGTTATTCAACACTAGGAAGGTGCATTTTGCTGCTCACTAGGTAAGCCATTGCAAAAGCAGAGGGAAGCTGGGAATGTGATTTTGGCTCACAGACTCAGTATTTGGCTCCAAATACTGATGCTAATTTAATATTCAGCTAATTTAATATTCAAATATTAAAACCTTTAGAGTGAAATACAGAAATGACATAAAACTTCAGATTAAGAGGAGAAATCTGGAAATAACTTTTCTTTGAAGAGTAACATGACTTGCACTTTTAAAAACTAAAGTGTAATTCTCATTCGGAAAAGGTATATGTGTGTGTGTGTGTATTATATATGTGTAATTTTTATTCTTTCACTTTCTGTAATGCTCCATTACTAGAGATGTTAGAACATTTGTATGTTCCATGTATGTTTAATTGCTGACACTAACTTGTTTTATATTTGAAGAATATTAACCACTTAAAGATAATAAACTACTTAAAATAGTCAAAATAAAAAATTAAACATGTCTGACTTTCTTAACAGGGAAAATATTTAACAGCTCAAATTTTAAGACAGCCTTGTTTTTCATGCAACTGTTACATATGATAATTAAAACTACATCTTAAAATAAATGTTCACAATGTAACAGATTTAAAGGTAGCTTCCAAACACTCTGGCTGCCCCAAATCTTTATTTTTATGCAGAAGATGAAACTATTTATGTCATTGACACATGTAATCTTTTCTGAGCTGTACATTTTTGAAAAATAATCAGTGTCTTAATTTTCATTATAAATGACTATCAATAAGGCTGATCCTAAGAATAAATAAATGGCAAATTCTGCCATTTATTGACATCATACCCCTCTTGAAATGTGATGCATTTCTTCCAAAATGTTTCAAGATCTCTCATGTGTTAATGCTAATCTTTAGTATATACCAGAGAATAGATCAGCCTGGAAGAAAAACATCACTTGTCAAAAGGTTTTTTTTAAAGATTTAATTATTATTTTAAAGAGAAGGGAAGGGAAAGGGAAACATCAGTGTGTGAGAGATACATCGTTCAGTTGCCTCACACACACTGAACCAGGGACCTAGCCCACAACCCACGCATGTGCCCCAACTGGGAATTGAACTGGTGACCTTTTGGTTCACAGGCCTGCGCTCAATCCACTAAGCCACACAAATGCATATTATCTTATAAAAATTAGAAACTAGCTAGGATTCACAGTGAAAGGTTCTGTTTTCCTCAGCTAGTATCTTGAACTATTATTGTTTAAAGGAATTACCACTTTTGACATAAATAGGTTATCTTACCTTCTCTAACAAAAATGTCAATAACATATTTGTGGTGTGGTAGATGCCTATCAAGCCAGGAAAATTAAAATAAAGATAAAATCTCATGAAAAATTAATTTTGCCCTTATAAGATAGTTTATTAACTATCCAAGATAAAGTATTTTGGCATGTGTCAACCTGGTATCATAAGCTATTGGACTACACAAGAATTTGAGTTTTCAACAGTTAGGAAATCATAACAATGAAGACTATTATTGTGAATTTTATGGCATTTTCAAGAAACCATTTAAATGATTAAGGGAAAACTATGGCAAACATCTGGAACAGAGTAGCTTTGTAAACTGAAAAATGCATTCTTATGATAAAGAAATATATCATTAAAATTTTGTCAAGTCATAGTATTTATACAACCGGATGACTAGTTAAAAATAATTCAGTTGCTGTACATAGAATTGATAATGCACATAGTTGCCCTTAGAAGTTTTTATGCACACAAAGTAGAAATCTAAGATCTAGCATAAATAACCCCAAGAAATAGCTAAGGTTTTTTTTTTTTTTAAAGCATCTTTGCTGTTTTATATGTGGGTATGGATTTAGGTTTCCTCGCATTCTGCTCTAATAAATACTGTTGGAATAATGTGGTTTCTGCGCTAGAACATTGAATGCAAAAAAAAAGTATATGAATGCTCAATACATAGGAGTGCAGTATTCTCAAATTAATTTAGTTGGATTTTAGCAAAATGTTAAGATTTTATTCTAGTTAATACTTGCACAGTAGGCAACATACAGTTTAAGTGTTAATTGGTAGTTCACTTCAAAAATGACCTGTGGTATTTACTAAAAAGTATGTCGTCCTGGCCTCTCTTTAGACATTTGAAAATCAGAGTATCCAAGGATGAGGCCTAAAACTGACATTTCTAACATTCCCCAGGTGACTGTGCTCAATCAGTTTGAAAATTACTAGAGGGTAAGTTTGACTCTGGTTAGTTCCTGCAGCAATCTCAAATCCAAAATGAGCTTTTTTATACATCAAACTTAATGATCAACTTTCTTTTTAAATAACAGGATTACTGCTTAATATGATTTTTGTGGTGACCTGTAGCAGAAAACAAGAGAGTGGACACTAATGCAATGTTTAATTTCAGACTAAATATTTACCTCAAAATTTATCAAAAACTGTCTTCCCTTGTTTGAGTGAACAATAAATTAATCTGCTGAATATATACATATATAGGCTTTACTATTTCTTGTGCTTTAGTAGTATTTCATTACTAAAGTTTAAGGGAGAAAAAGTTGAATGAAGTTGCCTTCTGTAACTCTGATTAAATTTCTTTCCGAAGATACAGCAATAAATTTAAGTAAACCTTATCTATGACTCACAGAAAAACCCACTTTATTTTAGACTCGGTTAATGCTTTAAGCATATAGTTTTAGCCCTCAGCTTCTGATCAAGGGTACCAGTATCTTTAAGAAAGGAAAGGAGGCCTGTTAGTTAGTCAAGGCCAAGTTTTTAGTCAAAAAGGCAACCATCGCAATGGAGATTTGAGTCTTCCACTATCTGCGCCAACATTTTTGCAGTTGGAATCCTCACTTCACAAAGCAGTTGGTACTGTGGGAGAGCACACCTTAACACACAGAACCAAAATCTGTCTCACTGAACTTCCTCCAGCTGCTGGTTTAGGACTTGCTCTCTTCTTTAAGTCCTTCATATATTTGAAGGCAGCTGTCAGGTTTCCCTTAGCTGTCTCCTCTCCCAAGTGTCTATCTATCTCATCGATTCCAAGATGCACATTCTTTCCGTGCATGTTGTCTTTGAAATTGGTACGCACTAGCCGGTGGCTTGTCCTAGTTTGAGCTACTTCTTCCTTTAGAGGCACACAAAATGATGACGTCCCTTATAAATGTGGGCAGGCAATTAGGTCTGCTGAAGTACAGTAACTACTCCACGTCAACACTTTTTCAATATATGACAGAAACATTTAACATCATTCAATTTAGACTTCCAGCCAAGATGGAGTTGTAGGTAGATAAGCTCTGCCTCCTTGCACAATGAAAATAAGGAAAACAAATTTAAAAACAAAAAACACCAGAACTGCCAGAAAATCAAACTGTATGGAGGCCTGACAACCAAGGAGTTAAAGAAGAAACATTCATCCAGACTGGTAGGCAGGGCAGAGAGAGGCAGGGCAGCTGGGGTGGCAAGGCAGCAGCCATAGGACTGGGCAGGCGAGACACCAGCTGTTGGATAAACTGGGAGGAACTGGCTAGTGAGACAGACTGCACAATCCAGGATGCCAGTGTGGGGAAATACAGCCTCAAAACCTCTGGCTAAAAACCCGTGGGAATTGCAGCAGTGGGAGAAACTCACAGGAGAGTTTGTTGGAGAGACCCACAGGGTCCTGGAACATACACAAACCCACCCTCTAGGGAATCAGCACCAAAAGGGCCCAATTTGCTTGCAGTTAGCAGTGGAAGTGACTGAAAGCCTGCTGACAACCAAGTAGACAACACTGTTCACTCTCGGACCCCTCCCCCACATACAGCACCACAAGGCAGTGACCTGACTCACCCAGCCCTGGTGAATACCTAAGGCTCCACCCCTTACAATGTAACAGGTGCTCTGAGACAAAGGTATGTGGCCCAACCGAAAGAACAGATCAAAGCTCCAAAAATAAGAACTGAGCGTCGAGGAGATAGCCAACCTATCAGGTGCAGAGTTCAAAGCACTGGTAATCAGGATGCTCACAGAAATGGTTGAGTACAGCAGGAAAATAATGGAAGAAATGAAGGCTATACAAAGTGAGATAAAAATATACAGGGAACCAACAGTGAAGGGAAGGAAACCTGGACTCAAATGATTGATTTGGAGAAGAAATTAACATTCAACCAGAACAGAATGAAGAAACAAGAATTCAAAAATATGAGAGGCTTAGGGAACCTCCAGGACAACTTTAAACATTCCAACATCTGAATCACAGGTGCCAGAAAGAAAAGAGGGAAAGCAAGAAGTTGAAAACTTACTTGGGGGGAAAAAAACAACTTCCTCAATCTAGTGAAGGAAACAGACTTTCGGGAAGCTCAAAATCCCAAAGAAGTTGGACCCAAGGAAGCACACACCAAGGCACACCATAATTACATTACCCAAGATTAAAGAGAATCTTAAAAGCAGCAAGAGAAAAGAAGAGAGTTACCAACAAAGGAGTTCCCATAAGACATTAGCTGATTTCTTAAAAGAAACCTTACAGGCAAAAAGGAGATTGGAAATAAGTATTCGAAGTCATGAAAGGCAAGGATCTACATCCAAGATTACTCTACCCAGCAAAGCTATCATTTAGAATGAAGAGTTCATCATCACCAAGCCCTTATTATATGAAATGTTAATGGGACTTATCTAAGAAAAGGGTAAAAAATATGAACAGTAAAATGACAACAAACTCAGTTATTAACAACCGAACCTAAACAAAAACAAATTAAGCAAACAACTAGAATAGGGACAGAATCACAGAAAAGAGAGATCACATGGAGGGTTATCAGTAGGGAGCGGGACTGGAGTGGGTGGGAGAATGGAAGAAAAGGTACAGGGAATAAGCAGTACAAATATAGGTACAAAATAGGGAGAGGTTAAGAATAATATGGGAAATGGAGATGCCGAAGAACTTACATGTATGACCCATGGTCATAACTAACGGGGGTGGAATGCTGGTGGGGTAGAAGCAGGGCAGAGGGGAATAAAGAAGAGAAAAAAAATGGGACAACTGTAATAGCATAATCAATAAATTATACTTAAAAATAAGATGATTTTAACTCCTTACCTTATGCACAGAACACTTTCCATTGAGTCTCCCTGGTTATCTTCTATGAGGTTGAATCTAATACCTTATGAAGCTACTCATTTCAAAATCCTAATTGCCTGTTACATTTTAATATTGCATTGAAACCTACTGGTTCCGCTCTTCAGCCACACAAATGATTTCATCTTTCATTAACAGCTCTTGAATTTGATACTTGAAGACAGATGCCATGCTTCCAAAGTTTATTCCCTATTGCTAAACATTCCTATTTCTTGTGTGAGTTTTGTGGGAGGATATATTTTTGAATTTAACATAAAATGGGGATACTAAAACCTGCCTTATGATACCATGCTGAAGACAGGACGCAATAAGCATATTAAAACACTGCATTTATTTCCAACTTCAAGTCATATGCCACATACTCTTCTGCCTTTCCCAGTCATAGCAGCTCTTAAAATATAGCCAACTTCCTACCTTGTTCTGAACAGTATACTTTTCCTAATGCAGCCAAAGATGTAATTTTTGCAGTAGATTCAATTTACATTGATCTGCATATGAACCACAAGTTATATTTCACTATCCTTTTCATTTTAGCAACCAAAATGCAAAACTAAGTAATTGTCCTGAATCAATATATCCTACTTGATGCACACAAAACACAAAATTACAAGGTTTGATTTAGATCTCAATTTTGACTTTGTGTTTATTTGCTTCATCTCCTAGATTTGTCATTAATTCATGAAATGATCTAATTCATGGGTACTGCTAGTGGCAAAAAGAGAGTGAACTCTGTGACATGCCATTGGGATCTAGCTTTAAAGACACTGAGATCTGGCTTATCTCATTCTCCAGAGACCATCTTAATGGAACCAGTTAGTAGGTATTTCTGTGTCTTTTTTATTAACTACACAGACAAACCATTGTTAAGAGAACGTTAAATATAAACATTCCTGTTCTTTTACACACAAGCATGTGCATACGTTTTCAGTAACTTTTCTTGTAAAACCGATGCTATTAAGCAAATCTAAGTGAAATGAAATGACCCTTCCTTTGGAGCCATTCTCAGATGCCACATATTTAACGAACAATGGGTTATACTGAACACAATAGTTAACAAAATGGAAGATCTACGGTTTTTGAATGAAGGAGGATTCACAGGAGAGGTCAATTAGAAAGGGTAGAGTGGGAAAAATTTGAATAGTTTAGAAAGTTAATTAGAAATGCTTCAATAGTTTCTTTTGAACATGTATTTATGAAGCACCTGTTGTGTTCCAAGTTCAGTGGCAAAAAGGAAAAGACCAGATAATTGGTTGGCTTTATATATAGTGTAAAAACTTTAAATAAACTTTCAGTTCTTAATTAAAATTTGTTGTATCAAAAGAAAGTTATATGTGCAGTGAAAAATCCCTGAAAATGGAGTTTTTCACATTATAGTATCACCACAAGAAGCATAGAATATATATTTGAAACTAAATGAGTGAAAGGATTTTCCTTTGCAACTAAATAGCTTGTGGTTCCAGAAAGCCAATTACAGTATAATTGCAACAATTACTTAACATAATGTATACACACTTATATCACTAATTATATAGGGAAAAAATTTAGAAAATTTAAACCTAAGGAAGAAAATGTGAAATACTAGTTTAAGAAACTTTTGTACATGTATAACCACAAGTTATAAAATCAAGGAATATAACAATGTGTTACATTAAAGAGTTTAATAAGTCTTTTAAAGATTTCATATAGAATTTTAAAACTTGGATCTTAAGTCAAAAGCATGGTAATTTCTGATATAGACAAGTTATAAAAAGTTGGTGTACATGCAAGAGTTTTCTCATTTTAATGATTCAGGGTAAAAGGAACTCAGAAAACTGAAATAGGTGCTCTTAAAATTTGTATATGCCAATTAAAACAAACAACTCAACCCAGGGGAACAAACCACTTGATATTAGCTATTTTGATTTTCTGAATCATCACACAGTACCAATCATGATTATGGAGACACTTTATATTGTTATGTTTATACTCGAGAATAAAGATCCCTTTCCACTTTTTTCTACCTCTCATGGTTATGTAGGAAAAGCTACATTTTGCACAGTAAATTATTGTGAAAAATGTAATTCTTCTTCAAGACGGTGATTTCTAGGATTTGACACTGGTTTATGTCAAATATGGTGTGTATTCTGTGAAGGTTTTTTTCAAAACAATAAAATTATAATTTTATAAATGCCATCTTTCCTATAGAAGAGATGATTTGGTTGAAATCTAAGAGGTTAAAAATCCAGTTATCTTTATGCCAGTTCCTCATATTTCAAAATACACAGAAAAAGGTAAATCTTGTTTTATATTCCTGATACACAAACATAGCAATGTCATAAATGTTTCATTTTCAAACATGATTTGGTCGATGTCAATAAACTTCCACTCTTTATAGAAAAATAGTTTAAAAATAAAAAGTTAAAGGTTGAACTCACGTGCTTCCCCGCTTTTTATTCTCTGTCTTTAGTTCTGCTTTCACAGCTTCAGTCTTCAGAGATTTTTAAACACAGTACTTGTCTTTAGATGGAAAAGAATCCATCATCTTGTAAATGTGAAATACCCAGGTCAGCAAACTGAAGGTAAAGTCTGCCCTGCCACGGCTTTTGGCTCACCCTAATTTGAGTATTACTTCATAAATATCAACGGTCTATCAAGAGATTTCTCACAAATTCCACTCAAAAGTATTCTGATTGGGTCTCAAGAGGAATCAGAAAGTTTTACTTCTAATACTGCTATACTCTACTTAATAGTTTTCTCTTTTGAACTTGGTTAATACTAAGAATGTCTACATTTTAATCTGTAAGTGAAATGATACACGGTTTCATTAAACTACTTGTTGAAAGCTGAAAGAAAACTACATTTTAAATTGCTTAGTCGCACCATTCATTTTGATATCTGTAAAACTTCAGGTATTTTTTTTCCCCTCCATCTTTCACATGTTGAAGAAATAATTTCGCAATTTGAAATCAAAGCCAACACTGCAGTGAGGAGAGCTTTTCTACTTTATTACAAAGAGAAGAAGCCTTTATGTGGTCAGAAAATACAAGATTGATCTTTTTTTCTCTTCCTATGAAACGCTGCTGTTCAAACAGCCAGAGTGAATTGTCTCAGTTCACTTCTTTAAGTCCCATCACATTCACTTGGGTATGGATGTCCTTGGCTGCTGAAAATCTGGCCCTTTAGTGCACAGGGCGACAAAGTCCCCTGACCAGCAGTTCCAGAATGTCCCATTTTCATATATTGCATCCATGCACACCTCCTAAAAATGAGGTACAGCAGGGCAAACATTTTCCAAAATAGATGTCATATATATAATATATACACATTCGTACATACATACCTTTATTCATGTGATGTCCAAAAATTTAAAAAAAATGTACACATTTATTACAAAATCGTAACAAAGACTGGACAGTGTTTTGCTCATTCTGGAAAGATGAAGCTCAGTAATAACACAACCCTGGAAACCATCCAGAGATTGTGGCAATATCTTTCTCCTAGGACAGTCAGATATTCTTGCATTAAGGTTGGCGAAACTGCCTTTCAAAAACAGGAGGGGAAGTAAAACAAGGGAAGCAGACCTTGCTCATCTTTCCAAATGAAATACGAGAAGGATCTTCACATAAAAATGCACAAACATTTGTTATTTTATTACCAATAGTGCTACAATGAACAATGCAAATTTTGTGGTCTAATTCTGTTGAGTCTTTTGTGGGTTTTCTTTTTTACATTTTAGAAACTGAATGGTAAACCTCTGTCAGTGTATTTGCTTGTCTTTATAGACCCAAGTCTGTCTGCTGGCAAAAAAGAAAATAAATGAAAAAATCCAGACCCTGCTCAAACTAGAGAAAAACAAATTACAAATTTAGTTGTTGGGCAGCACATAATTAGTAAGGCAGGATCTCAAATGGTGACCCTTTGCATAAGCCAATTGCCAGATCCTCAAGGAATTAAAACCAGGGTGCCTGAGCCACATCAGTTCTGCAGTTATGTTGAGTATTGTGCTGAGACAGCCATACCCCAAGAAAAGGGAAGTCTTTTTTTTTTTTAGAAGGCTTGCTGAGCAGGGTTGTAGTTGAAGGTGGATGGCAGGTGAGGCCGTTCTTCTAACTTGTCATATTCCAGATGGAACTCCTATAAAACCAAATTTAAGAATTTAGATGATTTCTTCTCCCTTTGTTCTCAAAGTTTTGTCAAAACATACATTACTATATAAACAAAATAACTGTATCTATGAGAATGATCACAGATACAGATATATCAACTCTTTTTTCCCTTAAGTAAAATATAGCTTAAGTAAAAATAAGGTGCTGTAGTTTCTATTTGATAAATACAAAATAAGAGACTTGCTGGATAAAAGTCCAAGACTCCTCATGAATGTTTTATGGAACAAATTCTATGCATTTTTTTGCAAAAAAAAGAAACTTAATGGTGCAATTACTGTATAACTAATGGAAACCACTGAAAATTGTAGAATATTTAAAAGTAAAGCTTCCTTCAATGAACTATAAAACCTACAAATTTACTTTTTCATGAAAAAAGCTGAGAAATAATTTTCCAATATGTCTTATTAAAAAATACAAGGTTCTTCTAACCTCTTTAAAATTCCAGGAAAACAATGACTTCAGAAATCTGAAGACATGACTTCACACGTCTTCGGATTTCCCATTTCACAAACCCAAAACCCTGACAAGATGCAACTGCCATTCAAAACCAGACACTGGTGGATACAGGCACATCTGACAGTGAACTGCATAGTCCATTTCAATTAAATTTTCAAAATACTACACATTAACTTCATGAATTTTATAATTTAAGAATTTTGAAGCCATTTTTCATACTTCCTCAAGATCAAAAAACAGATATAGAATATAATTTTGTATATTAAAAGACATACCTTTGCAAAGCCAAAGAGCAAGAGGTTCTAGATAAAAATCACTAATTTTATAACCTGAATTCAATTAGCACAAACTCTCTCTCAACCAACCCCGTTTTAAAAATTATGAACCTTAATATGTATCAAAGAAAGCCAATTACATAACACTAGTGCAATGGGTCACCATATTTTACCTCATCTGTTTTGTTCTGAAATGATTCCATAATGAATGTTTCCATTATTAAATTAAGGGGAAATTTCACGAATAATTTAAAACGAAAACCTAGGACATGATTAAATTTTGAGATACCACACCAAGTATTCAAAATTCAAGGATGTTACATGAACAATTACAAAAATAGCAGGTGTAACTTACTGAAAGCCTATTATTTGTCAAAACTAGAGACACAGCTGATTTCATTCTAACTTATGATAACACCATTAGTGGCATTACCCTTCATTCTGCACCTGAGGAAAATGGAGTTCAAAAGTAACCAACCCAAGTCATACAGTGAGTATCAGGTCTAGGATTAGAATCCAGACCCATGTAACACCAAAGCCCATAACTTCTCTAGTGCAACACATTTTTTAGTATTTTTAGGCCAAGATCCAAACTATAATTACTTTATTATATCCCCTTATCCAGAAAAAATGTGGAAAAAATTCAGTCCACTGATAAATGTTTATAAAGAAGGTACCTGTGATGACTTATCTAAAAAGGTGTTATTTTACAGGGTTGGCTGAGTAACTAAAGCAGTGGTTATCTGCTTATCAGTAAAAACCAGCAAATGCTAGAATCACCATCATAATCACCACAGCTCTTCCCAATGCACTGTGTAAACACCACTCTCTTCTTACCTGTCCAGGCTTTAAAGAAATGTACTACTGCCAAGTTAAAGAAGAAAGTATCTTATTGTACATATCATTCTTTAGAAATGAAAATTAGCATTTTAGTTCTAAATTAAGTGTAGTTACAGGATAAAAAGTCTATCTGTAAGTGTGACAAATCATAATATTCAATCTACTACCTAAGGTACAAAAATTAAAATTTTGGTCAACTATTCTGTCCTTGTCATTGTATATTGGTGAACTACAATCTATTACTAGAATTTAAACTACAGTAACTTCATCAATGAACATATATTTCCCTACGTGTTAAAAGAAAGAGATCAGTTTAAACCTAAGAAACATAAATATTTTTGTATGATAATTAAGAAACTCTCGAAGACCTTATCTATCAGATTTAGAAATTAAATAGGTCAAATTGTCTTACATTTTTAAAATTTTTTCTATGTACTTTTATTCTTAAAATATATAAAGCTTACAAATACATTGGTATCTCTTTGTTCCCTAACTTTATTTGATTGTTGATTACACCTCTTTTACATGTTTGTTATATGCACACACACAACACATATGTAATACCTTTGTATAATTATAATCTGTAGGGGCAAGAAGGGTGTCTTGTTTTATACACCATTACCTACTGTCCAGGCATGTGCCCTGACTGGGAATCGAACTGGCAACCCTTCGCTTCACAGGTCCATGCTGAATCCACTGGGCTACACCAGCCAGGGCAGAACACTTAATTTTTGAAGTATTCCAAGATAAGGCATTAGAAGATCTATGTATATATTTGCTTCAATGAAAAACAGATTTTTTAAAATGTTTACTAATTTTATAGACAGAGGAAAGGAGAGATAGAAAGAAACATCAATGTGAGAGAGAAGCATCAAGTGGTTGTCTTCCATATGCACCCTAACCAGGAACTGAACCTGCAACCCAGGTATGTGCCCTGACTGGTAATGGAACCCCCAAAACAAATCTTTTGGCTTACAGGACAAAGCTTCAACCAACTGAACCACATTCATCAGAGCAGGAAAAAAGATTTTTGGATTACAATTGAATGACTTAATAGGGTAGAAAGAATTCTACGTACTTTTTAAAAATAACTTTCAAAGTCTTAGTTTTTCTATTAATATAATTAGGTTACATATTCTCAAAAGGTTACTATGAAGCAGAATTGGAATACACGCACTTGACTCAGGTGATCAAGTAAAATATTATTACTGATCAATTTCAGAGAGAAACATAAATTACAGGAATGTTTTCTCAAATCCTCAAAAACACCAGCCTTTTCTTAATTATGATCAATCTTCATTAAACTTTAGAAATTAGCACTATCTTAAATCCAGTCATTAGAAATTTTTTATTTTGGAAAAAAGCACGTATTATTGATTAAAGTATAAAAAAGCACTAAAGTGTACCAGTAAAGTTAATGGGGAAAAAACCCACCTTTATATCAGGGTATGAAATGATAAAATATCCTAAGCATTAAAAATTCTATTCAGTGTTGGACCTAAAAGGTGAAGTCAGTCAGAAAGCATACTTAAGTTTGTAAGCCTTTAGTTTGAGAAAGCTATTAATTATTGGGAAGCTTCCACCACCTAAAAAATTTCCCATGGATGGAATTATTTAAAAAATTTTAAGGCCCTGGCTGGTGTAGCTCAGTGGATTGAGCACGGGCCTGCGAACCAAATGATCGCAGTTCGATTCCCAGTCAGGGCACATGTCTGGGTTGCAGGCCAGTTCCCAGCAGGGGACACACAAGAGGCAACCAAACATTGATATTTCTCTCCCTCTCTCCTTCCCTTCCCCTCTAAAAATAAATAAATAAAATCTTAAAAAAATTTTTTTACTCATCAAGATTATATACACTAGCAGCCCTGGCCAGGTAGCTCAGTTGGTTTGAGCACTGTCCCGATATGCCACGGTTGCAGGTTCAATCCCAGGTCAGGGCACATACGAGAAGCAATCAATGAATGCATAAATACGTGGAACAACAAATGAAGTTTCTCTCTCTCTAAAGTCAATTAAAAAATTAAAAATTCGAAAAAGATTACATATACCATCTAAATTACCACAAATTTTAAATTAGTGGAACACTGACTAATTCCAGTCAATTCACAAGGACAGACCCCATTCCCTGCTAACAAGTCAAAAAATAGCTAAAAGGGGAGAATAAGCAGATAACAGTGATAAAATTTTTCTGTACATATATTCTTGACATATAGCAAATTCTTTAAATAAATAATGGGTCACATCCTAAAATTCAGAGTCGGAATTTTTAGGGATAAGAAATACTTCTGAAGTAAGTCATCTAATCCCTCGCTTAATGTTACAACTCTTCATCTCTCTAAAAATACTCAGTGATTTGCAAAACAGAAAGGAAGAACCTCATGTACAAGATATTCTGAGTAGGGACCTGATTATGGTCCAACAACTACTTCTCATGATACCGTGATAACATCGAGCTATTATTTATAATATTAATTAATACTGCAGGCTTCTTAAAATGAGTTGCAGCCATTTAATGCATGTTCTTTACCTGTAAGCCAAACCTACTTTACAGATGGGGACTTTAAAATTAGTTTGGGACATGGCATTTTAATGGATTTTCTGTATTACAATGAAATCTGTTAATAATACTATGAATAAAATTTCTTATTTCCTAATCCAGTTTCTAGGAAAACACTGAAAACAGCCTTAATAAAAGTGTCAGTGTAAAAAATTTATTCTGTGAATACAACGTAAAAGCTTTAAGTTCATGAACCTGCATTACTATTTGATGGAAACCATCATTCCGCTTGCTTTCATCACTATAAAAATAATTTTAAGAGTATGAGTGCAAGTGTCCAGCAATTACCTCAAGAGAGATTACTTAGGAAATAGTTTAATGATTATTTCCCAAATTTTATTTTCTTACTTCACTGCTAAAAATTGTAAAGGTATAGGTTAAAACAAAACCTCAGCTATACAGGAGAGATGAAATAAAATTAGGTAAAATTATTTTTGTGTGTGAGCATGTGCACACACACACATTCTTTAAAATGACATTTAATCTGACTAGGGAATTGCTTTTGAGAGAGAATGAAGGGGCCTTATTAATGTGTAGGTTGGTTTCTGAATATCTGACTTTATGGGGAGAACTTAGTTCTATCAAAAAAAGCTGATTTTTGTCTGTGTAAGTTGATATCTTCGCATATATTAAACTAAAATTTATCTAAAATTATGTCTCTCTCCTCTTCAAACATCCACCCCTTTTTGCATATACTAAATTTGGAATAATTTGTAATGATGTTGAGCAAAAAACTTCAAATGAATGGGAAAAACTTCAGTTATTTCCCAACAGCGTTTACTTTTTCTCTCTTATAGAATCAATTAACTTAGAGTTTCTTGAAGTATGGCTCCCTACTAGGACCAGTTATCATCATTGGCATTACCTGGGAACTTGTTAGAAATGCAAATTCTCAGGTCCCATTACAGACTTATTTAATCAGAAACAACAGAAGTATGGCCAAGTACTTTGTATCAAGATTTCCAGGTAATTCGGATGTAAGGTAAAATGTGAGAACCACTGACCTAACCTACCAACAATCAATTACAATTTTTCCATCTTTGGAAAAAGAATAATAAGCTATAACAACAACAATGATTAGAAACAGCAGCAACAAACTACCACAATTACTCTCATATATCAAATACCCAATATTTGCCAAGCACTGTACCTAGTGTAAATGTGTTTGCGTGTAATCTCATTTAAATTTCATGATAATACACAAGTATTTCAATTTAAAAGACAAGGAAACTTGCACAAGGTGAAAGTACAAATAGTAGAAACGAGTTAAATTCAAACCCATGACACAAAAAGACTATGGCTTTCTATTACATTTCTATTATATTTCTTAAAAAACAAGTAACATAAACGATGTCTCATGTACTATTTGTAATGACTAGAATTATTTCTACTTAACTAAATGGCTAGGGCATGGACCTACCTTTTGAAATCAAGATATGTGTGACATATTTGTTAAAATAACTCAAATACAGTGTACAGTGGTATATGGACTTGGTCTGAGATGTAATGACATCTACCACTGAGAAACGCCCAAAAATAATTTTAAAAATTTTAACCTCTTCTATTTTTTCAAGTTTTGTATGAAATCTTATAAACTTTTTCTGATAAATATCTCTGATAAGCATTTTACATTGTCTTTTTAAAATGTTTTACCTTTTTTTATCAGTTTAGTAAAGCTGACTTAAGAGAAAAAAAAAAAGCCCAAAACCAACAACTAAAAAATCATCCAATGAACTGTCAAGAAATATTTTTCTTCTTTTTGAAAACTCAAGCATCTTTTCTTTAATGAGTGCAAGTGTTTTAAAAAACCTATTATCTGTAAACACACAATATACAAGATGATGTATTACAGAATTATACCCCTAAAACCTATATAATTTTATTAACCAATATCACTCCAACAAATTCAATTAAAAAGTAATATATCCATGTACAAAATGTAAAACTAAAAATAAACAAAATTTAAAAATAGGCTGTATCTGCTTATATACAGATTTTAGGAAAATCTCATACTCGCTTAATTAAAAGAATGATAATGTAAGAATACATGTTTGGGATTGTACATGGGTATCTTTATTTTACAACTGAGTAGAAACAAAAATATTTGAAATGTTACCAAAGCTTTTGAAAAATTAGAAAATTTCTTTCCAAGTCAATCATTTTTCTGAGGGTTAGATGAACTGTTTCTACATACTCTCCTAGAATTAAATCAAGCCAAGGAGGTAGAGACAAAAGACTGAGCAAATATATGGCACATTATCTGAACAAAAGCACTGGTACATAAAGAGACAAAAGAGGTCACTTCTTTTTAAAATCTAGATTTACACATTTGCACATGGAAAAAAATATACCTTAGCTACTTTCCTCCAGTTAAGACAGTCAAAGAAGTAGTAAGTTCCCCTCTCATATGTATTGGTTTTCATTGTTGGTTCCATGCCTGGTGCCCTGGTAATCCATACTCGTTCTTCTTTGTGGTATCTCCAATCACGGTTAAAACTTCAATTTTTAAGAGAAAAAGACAAATTAATTTTTTCCTGTGCCTTCACATTTTATAAAACTTTTCTCAGAAAATAATTACACATAAAACACATGGATATAAATGCTCCTTCATCCTGACTTTTATTGTTATTAAAGACAATCCTAGTGAAATATAGGAAAATAATTTCTTAACTTGTCCAAAACCCACTTTAATTAATACACACATCTTTACTTAAGAAATTTTTTATGTAAACAGAACAAGATCTTAAAAGCTCTATGAGCGATGATGTGGTAAAAATGTAGGGATACCAAATAAAGGTACACTGTGTTCCAGAAACTTCACTCCTTTCTTGTTCTTCTTAATCAACAGAAATTGAGATATCTATTAAAACAAACAAAACCCTAACTATTCACATTACTCTGTATTGGACTAAATACAATATCTATTTGAATTAACTATTTAAATCACATAAAACCTCCATGTAAACAAATGCCTTCCTACCAATACCATGAGGTAATTTTTAGATTATATAAATAAGGTATGAGACAAAACTGCCAGCAATGGATGGATAGATGGATGAATAACTTTATTATAAATAAATTTAAAAGACTAGGTAGCAGTTACTATCTTACAAAATTGTAAAAAGAACATGAGAAAAAACAAAATTTCAATTGAAAAATAAAAAATAACTTATTATGAACAGAGAAAATTTAAATATTTGAATATCTGATCCAAGGCCAGTTATAGAAATGGTATAAGGAATACTATAAAAATACTTAAATATGTAGAAAGGTCTCCTAGTCAAAACACCAGAAATTTTTAGCAACTCACTCTACAGTAAACACGATTAGTAGAATAGTCCATTGGTAATAAAGTATGTTACCAACCGGACATATGAGAAATGACACAAAATTTTTGTTCTTAGATCAGGAAAAAAACGCATCTGATGGACCAACTTCTAAACACTAATTTAAATTGGCCAGCAGGGTCCTAAGAACAAATATGGACTTATACAGTGAACTGCCCATATAATAATTAACAGATATTTATTAAATGATGAAATGCACTGTCATTAGCATATGTAGTTCCACAAAGAGCAAGGTAAGCCATAGTTATGAATCATGTCTTACACTTGACATATTTATAAAAATTAGATTCACCAAATCCATGATTTAAGTTGATTCTGTCATCTTCTTACAAATTTAGGGTTAAGTTTAAAATTCTTCTTTTATGTATACGGTGATTATGAAGCCATGGTTATCTAAGGTTTCAATCTGAATTAATTTTATTTTACTAAATGTAAAAATAACTTAAGTTTCTTGATAAATATTTCCACTTTAAAAATAAAAGATGAAAACTACAGCCATCATTGGTTTTTTTAAAGAAAGTAGATTTCAGAATAAACAAGATCCACTATAATACAAAAGTGTTTAAAAATACTTTGAACATACAGCTCTACTGCAGCTAAAAGTTGTAATACATCTCCTCCGTTCATGTAATAGAGATAGAAGAGAAGGTCTTCTCCATATCGGCCAAGTTTTATTGCAGCCAGCTGGAAAAGAGAAATAAATTATTCTGAAATGTAAAACAAGTCTGAAAATGCTAACATATAACTGCTACCACTTAAGTAAAAATAGAAAGAGAAACAGAAACTTTGTAGCAGGTAACTGTTATTACATGATTACACAAGTAATTATAATTCTAAAGGGGAATTTCATCATTTAAAGTAATTTTATCATTCAAATGACTAAAGTTATTTAACCATTTTTTCAGGTATATTTATTTTATGTGATAATAGGGAAAAAAGCTAAGTAAAAACTTTTAAGCAAGTTCAAATGTAGAACATCTTACTTGAGGTATTTATTACCCAATATGAGAGTGACAGTGAAACATTGTGCTCAGACATGCAGGACTTCCCAGTTCCATTAATTGCTAATATACCATGTTAAGTTATTTATGCCTCTAAACTTCAATTATAAGGGTTACTGAGAATGAAAATGAAATTAAATTAGTGACTGTAAGTGAACACACCTTGTAATGTCTGATACATAGAAGACTTACAGGAAATGTTACTGATTCTATATCTGACAGTGATTCACAAATCAGTTGGTTATGTATTTTTGGCAAATCATGCACGTTAGTAAATACAAAAATCATAAAGAGATTGCTCTTTATTTTGTTTAAATGGATGGCTAAAAATGGCCGTTTTACATGTCCCTCGACAAAGTAGAAGCATGATAATTACTTATCAAATTATAAAGCATAAGTGAGTTCAATAGTCTCAAATTCTCACATTAATATATTAAATACATTACATTCTCACCAAAATGTAAATACTTTTATCTTGTTACTTAATCCTGTATCTAAGTGTTTATTTAACTGTTCCACATTCTCTGAATATAATTTTTCTCTCCATTCATACTATCCCCATTCAGGTAGCAGTACTAAGTGTGTCAAACCCTCTTAAATTAGTATCTCTTAAACTGGCATTAGAAATGGCTCTGGAACACTTGCCCTATACCAGAAGTGGCAGCAAATCACATGACACAAAAATAAAAAGTTGGCTCTATCTCGTACTTATCTTTCACCTATCCAAGTTAAGACAATGTTGAGAAACAGATCTTTAATTGCTGATCCACAACATCAACATCGATTTGACTACACAACTACATGGTACAGATGCAGAACATTGCCAGTTAGACATTTATACACATATGAATAACACAAATATTTAATTTTAATAAATTAAATCCTTTCACAAGCCAAAATCTAGATAGCGTTCCTAACAAAAACATGGTCTGTCTTATACTCTCTGAAGTAAGCGTTTACCACTTTATTTTTTTGATTAGAAAACAATGAAGATTAAAGCTGCAATCTGTTAACAGTTACTTTATAACTAGAATTTTAGATATTCAAAAACAGAAAAAGAATACAGAAGAAAGCCAAAAGTCATAAATGGTTTTTAAATAACACATGGTTCAATTAAAAACACTGTATCTGTAATATTTGTAAAGAAAAATCTTTCATTTATTAAGTTTTCCAAGTTTGTTTATTCCCATCAACTATGGTTATGGTTGTACCCTGTTATTAATAACAGTAAGAAATATTTTACCAGTTCTAACATTGTTTACTTTTTAAAATATTTAGAAAATATAGACTAGAATCCCATCAAAACATTAAGAGTACTAACAAATATAGAAATAAAATTGTTATATATAACTGAATAAACTTACAAAAGCATACCCCTGAGACCACTGCTAATTATTTCAAAATATTATGCTGTCTAAACTGAAAAACAGCGCCTGAAAAATAAATTCATGCTGACTGAGTAGAATAATAAACTACACTCACCTTATCCCTAATGTGAATGTTCGTTAAGTACTCAGATGGAACATGGAAGTCTAGATAATAAAATAAAAAAAGCCTTATTAACTGATTCTCAGTTACAAATATATGTTTAAAAGGTCTGAACACAAATATAGTCTCCTACCTATGTCTTGAGGTCGACAAGGTGAAGATGCCCAGGGTGATGCAAATTTGGGGTAGAGATTTCTGAATAAAGGGGGAGAAAAAAAACACTCTGAAGTCCAGGGTAGAAAAAAAGATTTCTAATTTTAGTTCAGGAAATCAGGAAAAACAATAACCTCGAAAACAGAAACTTTTTACTTCTAATTTCCTTTCTTGGGTTTACTATGACTTATATACATAGCAAACTAAACCCAAGTTTTATACAATATATTCAGGGGAGGGCAAAAGTAGGTTTACAGTTGTATTGTGACATTCTTTTGAATTAATAAAGCTATTGTAATAACAATAACCTTCTTGTCTTTTTCCATATGAAGAACTGTAAACCTACTTTTGTCCACCCCTATATCTATGGGTACCTATAAATCTCTACATCTATGTGTCAATTTCATTAATATTTTGCCCCAAGTAACATTACTTTCCCATTTATATGGACAGAAAAAATTAGTACTTATTAAAAGCAAAAGTTCATATTCATCAAATATTTGCTGAGTGCTTATTATATGCCTGGAACTATTATAGGTACTTGGGATACATCAGTGAACAAAAGCAAAGATCACTGACAAAATGAAACTTATTTTCTGGTTTGGGATAGTGGATTGGTGGAGGCAGACAAAAACAATTTGCATAATAAATATTCCACTCTAGAGGAGGAGTAGGGAGAGATTAGTTGCACAATTAAATAGGGTAGTCAGATTAGGTCTCACAAGGTCAGATTTGACAAAAATTTAAAGAATTAAGGTAATTAACCATATTATTTATCTAGCAAAGACTATTCTAATCTAAACAAACTGCTGCAGTCACCAAAGCAGTGTTATGACTGACATGTCTAAGGTATGGCAAGAAGGGTGAAGCGGGGATAGAGTGAACAAAGGAAGAGGCTGTTGGAGAGAGACACCAATCAGGCCTGTAAACATTTGGGGTTTTTAATCATAGTGAAACTAAACCCTCATTGGATACTGAGCAGAAGGTTAACGTAATCAAAAAGAAATTGTCCTAGTTGCTATAGGAAGAAAAAAGGGACACAGGGAGAATGAGAGATACCTAATGCCTGGCTAAAAGAGTGAGTATTTCAAGCAAGAGAGGATGGTGATTCAAACCAGGGTGGTAGTAGTTAAAAGTACTGAGAAGCACTGCAGCAATGATTCCACAATGTCATATGTTGTTGACAGGACAAAAAGGGTAAGTTCCTAGAACTGATCACTGAATTTAATAACACAATGGTCATTTGATGACCTTAACAAGAGTAGTTTTAGTGTACTGGGGACAAAATCCTAACTGAAAAGGTTTTAACAGAGAATAGAAAAAGACAAATGGAATTTACAGAGATGGCTCTTCTGAAGAATTTTGCTTAAAAGGGGAATATAAAAATGGGGGGGAAGCATTAAGTAAAATCAAGAAAAAGTATCAGAAGTAACATGAAAGAAGTAACAGCATATTTGTATGCTGATAGAAATAATCCAACAAAGTGCAAAAAATTCTGAGGGAATCGATCAATTACAATGTGTGGAAAATAACAGTAAAGGGGATATAGATGGTAGTAAATAGTTAAGATTTGGTGAGAGGACCATGCTGACATTCTCTTCTGATTACTTCCATCTTTCTTAAGAAAGTAGAAATAAAAAAGAAAAAACAAGGTCATAATCTGAGAGTAAGGACAGAGGACAAGGTACCCGGGTTTGAATAGGTGAGTACAGAATAGGAGAGAAAAAAGAATGAAAGGACTAGGCATGACAGTTATGATAATGCTTGGCAGAACTAAGGTCCTACTTTTGAAGTTTCTGGCCATAAATTTAAAGTGTAACCAGGCAATGAAATTGTGCATTTTTCTTCAGCTGGGATCAATAGCACAAGTCAAAAAACAGAATAGGCAGAGATATAATCAGAGTTGTAGATTTTGCCATGCAAGTATGACAAAGCAGGAGAGAGCCAAAGCAGCCAAGGGTTTATGTAGATGAGCAGTATGACTGACCATAGAATTCAACTGGATAAGAAGTTAGTTCGATGGGGAAAGAGAGACAGGGATACTGAGGAACAATAAAAAGATAAAAGAATGGATTCAAAATCCCAATAAAGTCAAATGATTAAAGGAGCCAGTGCTAGGGGAAGAAAGCGGCATTGGAGCACAGACTTAAAATTACAGAGAAACTAGTCACCAGTAATGGCAAAGTCGAAAGGATGACTAAAGAGGGGAGTAGATGAGGTATAGTAAAGGGTAAGATTTCTGGAGTAGAAAAATTGAAGGAGCCGAGATTTCAGGATTTGGAAAGATCATATATGTATTGAAACTCTCAAGTTATAAGTGGAATAATATTGTAAAGTGACAGTGATACAGGAGATAATATGAGAGGGAACAACCCAAGAATCAATAGATAACAGCAATAATCAGTGGCAGCTGGTGATACAATTTGATGACATGAAATTAAAAATTGAAAGTCTGTAGGGAGGTTTTACATATAAATGTGAAAGGAAAGAAAAAAAACTTACTCAGGAGAGTTCAGATTGAGGCCTAATGTTGTTAAGTCACTTCCTAATGCAAGATGTACCATTCCTGGGTCTGTCTCTGCTGCCCTGATAAATGTTAACAGGCCAATCATTCCAAATTGGTCCGTTACCATCCCTTGAGGAATGTTAGTAACCCGACCTGGATAAGAAGGACATAGGCATTTTAATTTTTGATGAAAAAGTAAAGAAAATGAATTCTATAATATCATTGACGTATTTTATGGAGTCCCACCATCAGGTAACACCTGGATCCCTTTTTTCTGCTGGTTATTATTTTGTGTTGTTGAACTTTTATCTCCAGGGAATTTGGGTCCATCTGTACTTGAAGTTGTCTTGCCAGATGTATTCAAATTCTAACATAAAAAAAAGCAAACCTAACATTAAAATGTGTTAAGTGTAAATATTTCGAATTCACATATTAGTACCTTTCTATTCATTCTTTATTATACTAAAATTGGTAGTAAATTATTACCTGTTTTTCAAGTTCTACTTAAAATTTTTTTATTTCTACAACTGTCCCATGCTATACAAATAAATCCTGGGTTATATATATATTTGAACATTTAAAGAACAAGCAATGTATGGGAAAATATCCTTATGTACCTCAGATTTTCAGTCACAGATAATATATATTAACTATCTCAGGACTTTATGTTTTCAGATACACTTGAAATTGTAACTCTTCAAAACTTTCATTTAGAAGTGAAACTAAATACCTAAAATATAACCATGAAAATCTCCAAGATAAGTTAGAATATATACACTTTTAAAATTGTTATTTATTTAAATTCTTACCCAATATTCTTCATCAATTATTTTAACAATATAAAAACTCCCATCACAAAAAAAGCTATTTTCAATGAAATGTGGAAGAAATAAATGTATTTGTTAAGTCAGAAAGAGGAAGCTGAGTTGGCTGAATCAACACAGGAATAAAAATGTGTATAAAGATTCTTCAAGGAGAAAACTTACTCAAGAAAAACACAGCTCCTTAGGAGGCTATAATATCAAACTTCATGGGATCCAGCTGACAGGGACTACAATAAAAGTCTAAATTAACTCTGAGAAGTTCAACAGAAATTTGCAAACCTATATGAAATAGGAAAAAAATAGGCTATCTTCTAAGTTATAAAGGTTTCCACATTCTTCAGAAGTTACGTAGATTACAGATATTCAAGAAAAACAATTTTGTAATATTATTTAGTAAATCCTTAACACAGTCTACAAAACTGTTAATATAAGAGAAATCTGAAAGGGAAAACTACATCACTCACATACATATTACTCAGTTTACTTACAGATTTACTGTCATCATTACTTGATGTTGGATCTTTATAGCTGGAACCAGGTAATGCTGGAAAATCTTCATTGTGTATTGAGAAGTCCTGGGATTGCTCATTTGCTGGTTTTGTTACCATTCCAACTATGTAATGAAAACAATCCAGAGAATTGCAATTGATATTTATGATATTTTGCTAAAAATTATAAAAAGTTAACTTGCCTCATAATAATATACTAAAAGAATTTTTATTTTCCCCTGAAAGCATACTTCAAAATATTAGTATTCAGGAACTAAATTTTTATATACTGACTAATAACTCAATATATAAAATAAAGGGAAATAAGTGGTAATCCTGTATTGTAGTCTAATGTCTTAAATAGATGCTTAAAACAATTTGATATTGGTAATAATTATTAACATTTTTTGTTTAAAAACTTGCTTTATTTAAATACTTAACTAGCGATTATAAATACCAGTTACTGTCAAATACAAATGAACAAAATAAAATTTAAAAGAACACGTCAGTATTCTACCTGAAAGTGACTTACAGAGTGAGCAAATTGCAATCAATTATTAAACAACTCCGTATTATTTCAGATTTTCTTGGACTCCATGTAATAGATGCAAAACATGCAAGAACTGGGAAGTAATCCTCCCACTATACTTGGCATTAGTCAGGCCCTTATTGGAGAACAATATCCAGTTTGGGACTCCACAATTCAAGGACAATATGGAGAAACTAGAGATGGTCCAAGGAGAGCAACGGGAATGATTAAAGGGATGAAAAAATGGACCTATGAGGAAAGGTTAAACACATTAGAGTCTGAACTGAGAATCAAGTAGCTAGGTACTTAACTTCCAGGGCAGATCATTTTTTGTTATTTTTGGAAGAGTGATTTGGAAACTTTAGAATACGAACAATAAATTTCTCTTCTTCCTATATTGTTATTTGTACTCATTCTAGAAGGCATGGAAATCATTCTAGGTTGAAAATGGGAAAAGTCGTAACAGTGATAAACTGATTCCAGTTCACTGTTATCTGCTGCTGGTCTCTATCAGGTTCTCCCAAAAGGAAAACAACTGCGTAAAAGACAGAAAGACTATAGCTACACTGCAGTCACACAATTTTCATGCCTAAATTGTTACTGCACACATTTCAAGCCCTCTCTTCTTTTCATTTAACCTCTATTAGTCAAAGTTCTTACTAGATACAGTAAAACAGGGTACTTTAATGGTGAGTGAAAGTCTACATAAACTACACATGACCCATGAGCAGTGGTTCTCAACATGAGGCAATTTTTTCTCCCACACACGTATCAATTATGGAGACATCTGTGGTTGTCACAATGGGGAAAGGGTAGGAGGTAGGGATTGCTACTGGCATGCAGTAGGCAGAGGCCAGGGATGTTGCTAACTAGTCTATAATGCATAGGACAGCCCCTCATTTACACGGAATTATCTGACCCAAATGTCAATAGTGTAGAGGTTAAGAAACTCAGGAAAAATCTTTACTATATGGTCAGTCATTAATCACTAGGAATGTTTTACTTTAAAAATGTGTGATGAATTAATGAGAGGCATATCATAAAATAATTTTTAAGGTATATTAAGGTAGAACTACCAGAAGAAAATAACTCCTGAATACTGATGAGGACTTCCTTTTGGGGTTTCTGTACAAACTAAGTTTTCCCGTTTTACTTTGTTGTTATGGTATTCTGGGAGGAAAAAGCACTTTGGATATATCAACTCTGACAAATTACACTACTCTGATTAGGAAACAAACATGCACATGTTTATGCGTAATGTGTATGCAATGGACAGTTTCCACTGGCCGTCATTAAAAAGCTTAGTTACCGTAAGGAGCTCTGCCAGCCAAAGGGTTTATTAATGGAGTTGGGTTACCACTTCCTTCCCTTCTGTTTCGGTCCGCTAATGCTGGAAAATCTGAAAGGTCCAATCCTGTCACATTTTCGCTTCCATCTAAATAATAAGAGGGAAAACTAGTTACTGATTCAACAAACATGTTCAAGAGATTATTAAAGACCAACCATAATATAATTTGAGATGACAGTGGCTTCTTCCTAAGTAACGCACAGCACTGTACTAGGTATATGTAGGTGCACAATAAATACCTGTGTACTGATTTCACATAAAGAATTTCATGAACAATTCAGCAAAGCCAAATATAACTGACACAATAAAAATTCCAATCTTAGAGACTGAAAATAGAGAGAAGGAGGGTACATTATTTTCCCTGGGAAAGATGGTACTCTAACGTTAGAGCTTGTTAGCTAGCAAGAGAAAGAGTGTTGTGATATAATTCCTCTTTTCATTATATTCAAAAGCAAAGCTTATACCTGAAATGCTTGGAGCCTCACAGGTGTGAAAATGACAGTGCCTCCTGCAAATGATCGGAATTGTATCTGAGGCACAGGCAGTGGAATCAGAAGCCCTAAGGACTTCTCTCCTGTGGTCTATTGATCCCATACACAAATGTGTATGCACATGTGTGTGCATGGGCATTTTGCAGTTGGGGTATAAGCAGGGTAGCATAAGTAGGATGTAAGTAGGGTTCCCATGTCTGTTTGTTGAATGCCTGAGAAACATAGGAATATGATATATAGACCAAGAGTTTATATTACCTATTACACAGTAGGCGCTCAATAAATATATTAATCGAATAAAATTTACTTTTGTTCATTTTAAATTAAAAAAAAAATCATTGCTTCCTTTTACAAATTATAATTTAACCCAACATTTCTTTGCCTATTTTAATCATCCTTTTGATTTCTTAACTTATTATTCTATAATTCTTACAATCTTGTATTCCTAATTTTTAAAGAATTTTATTTTCTACCTTAGTTTTAGCCTGCACTACAGCTTTTTAAAATCTTTCATATAGTTTTCATGATCATTTTCACTTTATTTTGCCTTTTTTCCAGTTAATTTCAATTTTTCTCTGAGTTTCATAATTAGAATTCTCAGGGAAAAATAACCCCTATTATCTCCAGATTACTTTGTTGATAGAAAAACAAATTTTTCTCCAAGGTTCACAATGAGAAGATTCTCAGGAAAAAAACTATTATCTCAAGACTGCTTTGTTGATACAAAAACAATACACTCTATTAACATTCCAAGTTAGAATTTAAAGTTATGAAAGATAAAGTCATTCATACCCACTGTTTTAAAGAAATTACAGTTTATGAATTTTAAATTTTAGTAAGATAATAGAAATTAACAAGTTACAGTCTCAATCTACACAGTAATCTACAAACTCTGAATATATATATTAACTTTTAAAACACATCTTCAGGTTCTCAGAGATGAAATTTAAATTGCTGTGTTATTTGAGGATAGTTTTCACTAAGAAAAAGACAAACAGTTAATAAACCCCAAAATTTGTATTTTTAGTGAAAGACTTAGAAACCATTTTTCTACTGTGACATGAACTTCATTAAAACTGAAATTTAAAAGTAATTCTAAAATTTATAGAAGTGTGTAAAATCATAATTCAGAATATAAGTTGGTACTGTCAGTTACTTTACTGTCCATTAAAAAAGTCGCCTTAAACTATGAAATGCAGCCTGACTCCAGGGATATCAGAGTATGAAAAAATGTACATTTTAGAAACAATGGGCTATAGTGCTTCATATTATTTTTACACCTTGAACACAAAACTGTAACTTTCAAATGCTAAAACTTGAAATTTTAACATCTCATTTGATCAATTCATGTTGCTAAACAGACAATAACTTTAAAAAATTAAAAGCCCAGAGTCACAAATGACATTTCATTGCTAAATCGTCTCTCATGCTTCCACATAGGCTCCATTTCAATGATCATTCTTTCACCTTTTACTTCCTTTACATACATTTCTCTCTCAACAATTGTATTCACTTTGGCTCCCATGACTATAACAACATCTTTTATTTCCTTTCATAGGAGGCAAGGGTGGAAGTGGGTGAAACCTGAAGCAGAAGAGCAACAAAGCCTCCTGTTTGGGCTAAAAAGTAGTTGATAAAGAGAAATAAACCAACAGACTATAGGAATCCTTTGCTGTCAAAATCAGAATTGGCTTTCCGTGTAATTAATTTTTTAATTTTACACATAAAACTGGATACAAATTCATAAAGGTTAAATGCCAAAATTAGTATTAACTATTAAGAAAAAAGTGTAAGTGCCCCATGTAATTTTAAAGATTTCTCCCATCTGGATCTCTCTGACAAGAATGCCAAACCACCCAATTTAGTTTAAGCTGTGGTGACAGCACCGAGGGTAGGAAAAGCTCATGAAGTAGAAAAGATTCTGGGGCATATATATATATATACACAGACTAAGTTAATGTTTGGGCTCCTCCAGGTATTAAGGAAATATTGATGTTACAACATTATGCATCATGCCGAGTGAAAAATATATGTTAAGTATCTCTTAACTATTCATTGAATTAAATCCTATTTCTGTCAAATTCTCACTAAATTCCACCAAAATAACACATGAAAAAATCCTGTAATATTTTAAGACCAGTATGATGAATTGCTTTATATTGCAAAGATCTACCATATTTTTTACAGGGTACTAGCTCCAGAATAAGCTTACCTGTTCCATTAAAAATGTTACTTGATAAGGAGTTATTCATTCCAAATGCCTGATTCCTGTTCATTCCAAATCCAGACATACTGGGCACATAGAAAATAATTTTAGATATACAGTAAGAACACTAACTTTCAGATGAAGATAAACAAAAGTGTATACTTTTGATCTTCTCATATAAAACAACAATTGTTTTAAAACAAGTATTAATTTTGTTTTTCTGAGTTTACATCTTTATTCTATTTAAAAATTTCCCTAAGTCCTTCCATGAACAGAGAACCAAACACCTTACACAGGTAAATCAAAATACAAAAAAAAATAAAGAATTTACATATAAGCCTTGAGGAAAACAGAGGGTAAGGGTACTGTTTAGTGTTCTTAGAAAGCCAACTTACTGGATATACTGGCAAAACTAACTTCAAAACTATGCAGTTTAGTGTAAGACCACTGTTCCTGAATACTTGTTTTTCTTCCATGACTGGTAAAGTGTACTACTGTTAATGTCCATAAAAGATCTTTTTTTTCACACAGTCTGTTTTCCACTTAGAACAGATGCTTCTCATGAACAGAGTCCATGTCATATTCAACTTTGCATCCTCTGCCCTTAGTGTTCAGGAGGATATAATAGGCACTCAATAAATGTTTAGTTGACTTGAATTAAATGGTGCTTTTCTTTAACTGAATCCAGTGTTCTAAAACACATCCTTCTTATCTAAATGTAGTTTCCCCTTTCAGCTACTTAAAAGAAAAAAAAAACCTCTTTCTGTTGTGTCCTCAATGTACAACTGTTTTCTTGGTAAACAGTTACAAATGCCTCCTATTTTTGCACATGCCTAATAAACATGAGGGAAAAAATAAGACTGAACTTAAAGCAAAGCCAGAAGTAATTAAGAATTTCAAAAGAGTTAATGCCAATTTTACAATGAAAGTATAAATTTTTATCATCAAATAGTCTGATAAAAGTGTATCAGTGTTCTGAGGAGGATTAAAATATTTGAAGATAACAGGTTTGTTTTTCCCCCCGCCTGCATCTATAAAACTATGACCAAACAATATTTTCATAAAACATATAACTGTGCAACGAAACTTTAGAGATGAATAGGAAAGCCAACAGAAATTTCTGTTTAATAGCATGTTGGAACTGCTATATCAAACACTAAGTAAGCACTAAGAGATGAAAACATGCTATAATAAACACAATTTATCAGTAGCAATAAGCAGGGTTTTACAGAACCTAGTTTCATTGACAATTTACAAAGTATTTTTAAAAAAATTAAAATGTGAAAAAAATGTCAAAAATTTAAATACACATTCAATGAACAATACTACAACAATGCAGAAAGAGGTGATAAAGCCCAAGAAGTATTATTATATGATTAGGAAGCTATTAGGGAGGCTATCAAGCCATATATGAAAATTTTTATAATCCTTTACAAATAATAACTTTGAAAAATTAGAAGAGCAGTAAAATTATAAAAGAAATGCTCTTAAGTCTGAATAAAAGAATTGAAGCTTATGAGATGAAGATTAAACAGAAAATGTGCTATTAACCTACTTTAATTCAGATTTTAAAAGTACCAGATAAAAGTGATGTAACTGGATACAATGATAGCAACTATATCAAGGCCCTCTTTTCCCCTGGAATTCTCCATTTTTAAAAAATTGGCAAACTTAAATGCTACTTTTGCAAGAAAAAAGCTTTATATTATAGGTATAACTCTCATATAAATTATCCAAACAGGTAAAAATATCAATATAATGGATAACTGGTCTTCATATCATTATTATTATTTGTTTAATAGTACATGCAATGGATAGTGCAAAAAAGGTATGAATAGGTACAAGCTCACCTTTTTGTTTTAAATCTCAGGACATGACAATTTTCAAATACTTAGAATTAGTCTTAAAAAGCCTTTGGTCACTAAATCTCCAAAGTAAGTACAAAACTGAATTTTGTCAAAAAGGTATTTAACCAAAGCATAAATGAAATAAGGCAGTAATAGTCAAACATGTCCTATTCATAAGTCTGGAATTCTTAATGCACAGGCGACCAGCCTCATTTAATAAGAGAAAAAACATACCATCAAAAATTTGCCTGGTGGCAACCTAAGAACAATCTTCTTCTAATAGCAATTACAAAAAGCTTAATGTGCTTTCTAAAATCAAACTGGTTTTCTAAAGAACAGGTCTTTCGTTTGGGGAGATTAAAATTGTGAAGTGTTAAGAGAAAGAGAATCTCTGGTCACAAATGTATGATGAAACACACTTACGAGGCAGAAGCCACAACTCAAGAACAGAACGTTAAATATGAAAAGGCAAATTTGAAAATACGGAGAAAGACAATTATACACAGTATCAATAAACATCTTACCTGTTCACAGTAAAAGGCTGTCGAGAAGGCTGCTGCTTTGGCATACATATTATGCTTGGCGAGCTTCTGTTGGGGCTACCTAACCCTGAACTGCTCATGCTATTTGTCCTGCTAGGAATTCCAATGCCCTGACCAACCTGGGAGTGGTTCATCATATTCCTAGGATTCATAGGCAAAATACCCCTGAAAAAGAAGTCCATTATGCTAAATAAGCTCTCTACAATTACTCATTAAAAGTCTGTAAAAAATCAGTTGACCTAATCCTAGAACTTCAAGTACAGTTTCAAATTGCATTGCTGATTTTTATTAATTTAATTCTTTTGTCCAGTTATTCTAGCTCTTAAAAATAAGAAGCCAAAGTAAAACCAACAAGAAAGAGCAAATTATAATGGAACTAATATATGGCAATATCTAAGATGAAAGGATTACTACTGTGACTATGACATAAAATAATACAGATGTATTTCACATATATACTAGAATAATTTCATGCCAAATGTATGTCATTCTACATTCTTCATACTAATGAGTCATTTTTGTAATCTGTTTTTATTTTATTCTCACTAGAGCAATGGATGTGTGGCAAGGGAGCAATGATCAGAATTATCTGGGGATTGATTCTAAATTCCACATCCTCCTTTGAAGAGAGGTGGCTTCTGAATAAGCCCCAACACCCTCCCCACCCCGCCCTCCTGCCGGTTAACCTTTGACATCCACCAGTTGACAACCAGTATGCCATGTGCAGAATAAAGTATCTTACACTAGACTTAAAAATTTGCAATGAAATAAAATGAGCAGAGGGCATCAACTTTTCCTCAGTGAAAGGCTCTGAACCATTTAGTTAACTTATGAAAAAAACTAAAAAGCCTGCTTACTCTACAAAGATACATTTTAAGAAATATTCTGGTCCACCAATAAATACCTGCTTGGAGAAGGAGGCGTGTGAAGTGACATTGTTGGTACCCCTGTTGTTGGCGTGACGTGGCTCGGTAACTGAGTGCCTTGTGATAAGCTGCGATTTAACTGAGGGGTATTGTTGCTCATCCCCCTCATTGGAAGGCCTAGTGCACCTATTAAAAAAATTCAGAAGAAGGAAATTCATTGCCATCAGGAATGAAATTGTTATCCATCTTCTGGAGTTGGTAATTTAAAACATTAAAAAATTACCTAACATGTTATATGCAAATTTTAAATGGGTATATTCAATTCACTCCGAATGGATTCTGATTTTAACGAAAATAATGTTCTAATCTGAAATTTAGTATTATAAATGGAGATTGCTTTCATATTGCTATCTTTTCATATTCCTATTTTATAATAAACTATGTCAATGGCTGTAACAAATTAGGTGACTTATGTTCAATAAAAACAATTTATACAAATATGCCTAAGAAATCTGCTATAGTGTTTTTGTTTTAAATCTTAACTGAAGTATAAACATTTAACCCCACTTTGCTGAAGTTTAACTTTTTATAGGATCCTGTTAAAATGCATTTAAGAAAAAGTCTCTTTACCACTATTTATACATACATACTGACACATCTCAACATTACAGTTTTTACAAACACAACATACAATGTAACTAAAAACTCAACCTGATATAGCTATGAGACAAAAATTTAAAATATTAAAAAAATTTCAAAGTATAATCACCTTCTATTTTTTTAGTAGCATTCCTTGGGCCAGATGCAAGGATAAATGTGTTTCGATAGGTGTATTTTTAAAGACTACTGAGGGCTTACTATTCAGATATAAAAACATTGAAAAATTAACCAATTGGGATAAACTTATTTCAAAAATGTATGACATATTTCCTACTTTTTATTAATATAAAATATAATTATTTTCTTAATGATTCAGATTAATTACCATGGATATCTTATGAGCCAGAAGTCTTCCCTTTTCTGCTACCTCAAAGTAGGACTGTTCAGATGTAACTTATGTTGTCATTGTATCTGCCTATGAATGAATGCCTCCTTGCCTCCATCTTCCTGTCCCACACTTTTTGATGTTTTCTGTTTGCTATGAATGGCACACCAGTCAACCATGCTTATTCTAAACAGCAGGTTAAATCAAAGTGATAAGATGGAATGAGAGCCAATGAGTGAGCAGATAATTTTAGCACTAGGGATTTCAAGTGACTTTCCCCTTCCCTGCTTTTGGTCTAATTTTACATCAAAAAATCACAACCACCTGCATATTTGGAAACTGTGACCTTCAAAAATGGAAATACACCTGTATATGTTTGTGCACATATATTTATATAATGTATATATAATGTTCTGAATGTTTCTGTCAAGTATCTCTGCAAATTTTACCTTCATACATAACTATGTACTACCTTCTAATGTAAGGATACCAGTGGATTACAAAGATTTCACTGGATCCTGCTGGCCTCAGTACTCAGCTAGTAGCCTAACTTAGCTTCTCAACTGAGTGAAGCCAATGTACTCAATACAGCTACCATATTCTATGTGTACCCTTTTCACTCTTGTTCCATGAAGACCCAACTTTGGTTGTGCATTTCTGTAAGTCACATGAAGAGAACTGGCCTAGATCATATGTTGGTTTAGTCACTGTATATGTATGTCTGGTCACTACAAGTTTTGTGATCATGATTACACTACTGGGTATAGCCACTTTCTCTGAATCTGGGACAAAATAAGGAAGAACAAAAGATTAAAAATTGATATATATAAGGTATCTTCAGAAGAAATCAGTCTTTTCATTCTTTCAAGCACCGAGTTTTTCCCTATAACCACTAAATGTTCTGGGTAATGAACCACGTCACTCACTTAAAAAACATGTACTGAGTGCCTGTTATGTGTTAAGCACAATGCTAGCTACTGGGGATATAGCAGTGAACAAGAAAGAAAAAAAGGCTCCCATCTTTGGGGAGCTTATGTTCTTCTCCCCAAACACATGTTGTCCTGAAGTCAGCCACAGCTGCAAATTTCACACAGGAATGTTTTTCTCACAGTGACCAACCACCAAGAAATATACAATTTTAGAGCCAGAAAGGATCTGGTAAGATCACTTAGCCAAAAGTTTACATCTTACAGATGAGGAATATAAGCGTCAGAGAAGTTAACTTCTTTAAGGTGGCAAAAAGAAACAAGACTAAAACTTACAGCCCTTTGGGAAGCCCAATATAACGTTAAATTAGCACCCTTGTGAGTGCCTAGTAATTTTAACACCTCTTATCTATTGTTTTTTTCCTCTTGCTTTCATTTTTTGAGTGTTTACTTTTCTTCAAACTTTTCAAAACCTTCACCTCCTGTTAACTTCCCTCCATTTTCTTTCTCCTTCTCTTCTCTATACTTTTTAAGTTTTCTTTCCTCTAGTTTTACTTTTCCTTCCCTTTTCACTCTTTACACCTTCTTCACTATAAATACGCACTTTCCAAATATCTAGTACCCTTAAACTTCACAAATTATTCTATGCTGTATTATGAAAATTTATAAGTTCAGAAACATTTTAGAGACTGGAGATTATCTGAACATTAGCAAAAAATTTTAGAGAATGAAATAAGAATGGGAAAGGTTATATAGTCAATTAGGGATTAGCAAATGAGTTAATTTACAGTGCTCAGAGTGGAGGAAGACTGTGAAATAAACTGAAAGATTAGCATTTACTTTTATTTTTCCTTCAACATGATTAATTTAATAAAAACAGCTAATAAAAATGTCTGAGTTGCATTTCAAACCAGGTAGGTACAAAAAAATCAAGAGCAGAAAGGAGTGTATCAATTCAAACTGGATCATCGACCCTAAAATACTTGAGTAATGTTAATTTCAATTTAAAAATCAAATTCCTTTAAAACATAAAGAATTAATGTCACTGAACAAGAATATACAAAGATTTACTTTCAGGAAACAAAATACACCAAGTCATTAAATTTAAGTTACTTGAATCAAATTATAATTGGATAGAGTCAGGGGAAGGAAAATTCACTTTTACTAGTATAATTAGAAAAAAATCCACAAAAATATCATCTCTAAAATAATTATGCCAAGAAGACATGTAAGCTGGAAAAAAAGGGCGCATAAATTTTTGTGGCATAAAGTAACTACAGGGGGTAAATGTAAATATATACACATGAGCTTCTATACTGGGAGGGCAGTAGAATTAAAATTTATCAAGCACCCAATAACCATGTGTCAAGCACTATGCTACTTCACCTCCTTTCTTCCTTCTAACAATCCTATAGAGAAAGTAGTTAACCACTTTTTACAGAACGGGGTAAAAGCATGAACAACAACAACAACAACAACAACAACAAAAACTGTTAAAAAGCAGTTTGAAAGGTTCTAAAACTGTTCTGAATCAAATTTTTCTTTCATTTTGACAAATTAATAATAAAGAGTAATACAGTATTAGGAAGCATATATGAACATATTCTAAATACAAAGCTACTTATTTGGCAAAGTGCTAAAAAAATCAAAGAATGAACTAAATGAATTCTTTTAAAAAATACATTTATTTGTTTATTTTAAAGTATTTTATTGTTGTTCAATTACAGTTGTCCATATTTTCTTCCCACACTTTCCCCCACCCCCCCCAAACCCATCTCTCTCCCTTGCCTCCCCCCTCCCCCCCATGGTTTTAAAAATAGAGAACGCTTCACAAATTTGCTTGTCATCCTTGCACAGGGGCCATACTAATCTTCTCTGTATTGTTCCTATTTTAGTATATGTGCTGCCGAAGTGAGCACTAAATGAATTCTTCATTAATCACTTTTCAGAATCCCAAAAGTATGATCTCAGAAATATTTCCATGAATTATTTCTACTGTACAAACTGATTAAAAAAACACCTCTTAAATACTTATGGCAAGATAGGTCTTGCTTTTATTAAAGACTTTGCTAAAGATAAACGATATAAAAGGATACAAGTTATAAGGAAAAAATTCAATTACAGCAACCAAATCCTTGAATATTCATACTTTAAGTCTCCTGAAATCTGTCTGAAGGAGGCAGGAAAATCCCTAATTGATGCAACAGGGCCTCAGTGTCCTCCTTTCCATTCCCAAAGAAACTACTTCTCCTAGGAACTCACTTTTCCTACCCACACTAACAAAGGATAATAACCATCTTCTTACCTCCAACCTGTCTTGCATTTAGACAATTAATCTGCCCTGTAATATTATTTCATTATGCAATTTTCATCATTAAAATCAAGTGTTTAGAGACAGAAGAAATTTCAGAGATCATCATTCAACTAAGTTATAGCTGGAGATCATCCAACAAAGTCATAGATGAAAAAGTAACACCAAGCACTAAGTGATGTGCCCAAGACCAAAAATAATGAAGAATAAAAATAATGATCCAATTTCTTGACTCCTATTTCAATCTCTTTTTTCAACCACATTCTACTTCTTAAATATAGCCGTTGCTAACTTTTGCATCAACTGGGTAACTTCAATGCCTGGGTCCCATGCTCAGAAACTGTGACTTAGTCTGGGTCTGAGAAATTCATAGACAGTGGGATTTTTAAAACTCTCCAGGTGTTTCTAGAGGTGCAGCCAGGGTTCAGAACAACTCTTCTATAGTATTAATCCCATCACAGTTTAGTCCTGGAAATTCTGTCAAATCCAAAAGTTCTGTCTTCTAATCTTTATTTCATACCCACCCCCAGCTTTACTGAGATATAACTGACACCTAAGTCTTCGAATCTTAGTTAATATACTCACCCCAATATATATTCTTTACATACCACATGTGACACAATCTTCTTCCTTCTCAATCCCCTCCCCAGCTCTTCCCCTGAAACTTTTATTACATCCTTCTCCCCACCTATAATATTCTCCCTTCTCTTATACTACAGGGACACAAAAGAATATTTCAAAAATTAAAACTGCTATAATCGAGGTGTTTACATGCAGTATATGTATGATATGCTTGGATTTATACACGAAGGACCATTAACTCAGACTAATTCAGTGAAAGTAAAATGTATATGTGGATCAGAAAATGGTTCCTGGCCCTGGCCTGGTGGCTCATTTGGTTGCAGCACTGTCCAGAATATCAAAAGGTTATAGGCTGGATTCCTGGTCAGGGAGCATAGGAGAGGCAACTGATCAGCGTTTCTTACATCAATGTTTCTCTCTCTCCCACTCTCCCTTCTTCCCTTCCTCCCGAATCAATAATCAAGTGAGGATTAAAAAAAAAAAAAAGAAAATGTTTCCTGGAGGAGATAATACATGAATTAAATACTGCAGGAGACCTAGCCAGGTATTTGGTGGTGGGTGGTGAGGAGTCAGATGGATAAACAGGCTGCAACAGGTCAGTCTCAGAGAACAGCAAGATACATGAAAATGAGGATAAGCAACACGACTTCTGTGTCTCAAGATGTATGAGACAAGAAGCAAGGATGGAACTAAATGGCTTCAACATCCTCTATAACTTATAACCAACTGTAAGAAGTTGCTATGTTAGCACTAGCTGAGTCTTAGACAGCATTCAGCTGATCTTTACAGCAGCCATCACTGTACCTGTGGAATGGATGTGTGAAACTCCTATGTATACATACTTTGTAACTGTTCTCAGGCTAAGTGTCCACATGGATTAGTGGCACCCGTTCACCAAGTAATACAGGTCTCGAACCTTAGAAATCATCTTCGATCCCTTTCTTTCACATCCCACACCACAAAGTCATATTCGCTCTATCACCAAAATATTCCAAATCTGACCACTTCTCAACACCTCCATCACTCATCCACACTGTTCTATTTTTACTGCTTGAACGACTACAGCAATAGTCTTGTCTCCTCTTGTCACTCGTTCCTTTTCCTCTACCTTAGTCCATTTTCTCAGTCTATTTCTCAGTCTATAGCCAAGCCATCTTTTAAAACTGAAACTTATCCTAAAATCTTTCCCATCACACTTAGACTATATTCAAATTCTTTACCAAATCTTTACAAGAGCCTATGATCTGACACCTGCTACTCCATTAACCTTCTACTGACTTTGTTCATTACACTGGGCATCTCACACTTCCTTTAACACATTAAGTTCATTTTTACATGCTCGTGAGTAAAACTTTTGCATTTACCATTGTCTGCACCTAAAAAGCTCCCTCTCAGATCTTTCCAAGGACTTCCTTCCCCTTTTCAATATGCAGGTTTCCACTCAAATATTGACTCCTCAGAGACTGTCTCTGTGCCTGCTCTATATAAAATATTAATCCCATCCACTCATACATTAACCTGACTTAATTTTTGCTAGTACTTATTACCAGAATCATATTTACTTAGTTGTCTATATGCTTATTCTGTCTTTCTCCATTTAAATATAAAATCCATGAGAACGGGAACTTTGTTATTTGCCATATCTTTTAATCTTGGAATAATACTTCACTCACAGTAGGCATTCAATAAATAGCACAGTAAATCCCATTGCAATGCCTTAATCAGTAGATTCTTGGAATCTGTGGATTTAACATATACAGTTTCTACTACATACAAATGGCCCTCTAGGATCATGACATTCAGTAAGTACAATGTAGCATACATGTTTCAAATAAACTGCTGTCCTCTATTCATGTTCACACAGTTACACTTACAACCTAATATATTCCAGGGTCCACTATTTACTATCCATATAACCTTGAGCAAGTACCTTATCCGCTCGGTGGTCTGTTGTGAAAATTAAATGAGTTAATTCATTTAATATACTTAAAATAGCACCTGACACGCAGTAAATACTCATAACTATTAGGTTGAGGATGGGGGCAGGAAACTGAAACAGGTACATGGCTAGGAAGTCAATAGGTTGTCCCTAAAGGTAAAGATAAAATAAAATAGTCTAATAAAGTGACAGTCTTCATCAGAAAATAGTTGTTTTCTGAGGGAAACCTATATGCTATAGCTGTGTTCTTGAACCTGGAAAGTAGCAAAGGTCTTGAATTGTGAAGACTGTACTTCTTAGCTGAGACCAATGTGGGATAGATTTCCTTAATAAACTAGAATATGCCCCAATACAGGGTCCACCAGAAGTAACGCCTGCCTGAGTGTCACTGGGAGGGTAATAATATGGGTGTAGTAATTTATAGTTTTAATTTGAACATTTCACCTAAAATGTCTTATGGTGTGCTTGAGCATGATATTGTTATGTTACAGAATTGCATGCTTATGATTTTGTAATAATAAAGGGGCATTATTTGCGAGGACCATGTATATCCCATTCCATGGATGTTGTGCACACTACTAAAATAACCTTACCCACTGTTTCACAGAGAGCCAATGTCAAAAATGACCCCAACTGTAAATCCTTTCCTGATCATTCTCCAAGATATGATTACTCCTGACTTTGAAATATCTACTGAATTTTGCACCTCTTCCTCCACTTTGTTGTAATGTAATGTATACTTATCCTACTACATTGTATGTAGGAACTGTATCTTCCTCACAATTCAACAAACATTTATGGAGTGTCTGCCATGTTGACAACTGAGGATACAAAAGCAATGAAGACATACAATAAATAAATGCAGTAACACCACAGCAGTATGTATACTACACAGAGATGGCATAAAAGAGAATGATCTCTTCTACCACACATCTATAGTATCTAGTATGATGTATATGGTAGGCACACAGTAGGTACCTTATTAAACTCATTCCTACATCCTTTTTGAAGCTTTCCTGTATCATTGCAGCTTACTGTGATTTTCTCTCCAAGCTCTTGAATACAAGAGTCTAAGTCTGATTAGACTCTTGTATTCTAAAGGTATGATTCAACATACCTTTTAACCTATGTATTAGCGTTATAGGCTTTTATTTAGTATTTTATATACAAATGTCTTGGCTTCCCCAACTGTAACATGTGCTTCTTGAGAACATAAACTCACACAGTATTCAGTGTTAATTCAAGTACTTATTAGACAGTCCTCTAATTTCCTGAAGCTACCAAAATGTACCATTTGTCTAATTACATTATCAATAACATCATCTGAACCACCCTAACCATATTCTGGTTCTCTACAATAAGTAGCTTCCACATAGGTGTGCTTACAGCAGAGAACCAAAAGAATGTTGTTGAAAGCATGAGACTCTGCCGCTGCTCTCAAGCTAAGGCTCACATCCCGGAAAGACAAGTTTATTTCCTTTCCCAGCAAGAGGCCTAGGTCCTCTGAGAATTCAGATACTAATACGTAATAATGGATTCATCCAGATAGCTAGTTTACCTATGTGCCTTGAGGATAACAGGCATATAGAAAACATTCAGTAAACAGTAGTTCCCTTTTTCTCCAATCCTCCATAGCTCTCATGTTGGTAAGTAAGGAAAAGTCACTCCAGCTATACTGACACTAATTTCAATGTGCTGAATATCCAGAAGAAATTAATTCCAATCTAGTAGACAGCTTCAGGGAGACCAGGCATCCCGAAACCTGTAAGGTGTACCTAAAATCTTATGCACATACTCAAAGAACATAGAGAGCATCATGCAACTTGAATACGAGATTCTATTTACTGGCTTCTATAGCTATCATTTGTTGCACAGTATTCACATGAACTCCAGGATAAAAAGTTACTTACATGCTTGGGTACACTCATACTGTGATCATCTAAGAACCTGTGATCCAGAATCTTCTGGGTACCCTTTGTACTATGTAATCAATTCCACACAAATCTGCCAAATTGTAAGTTTAAGCATTTCTGTATCTACTCCAAGAAGAACTCCTTCCCTTGTTTAATCTCAGTGAGTCTCACTTTAGAGCGAGCACTCTTTCTTCACCTATAACCTCTCTCTAATAATTGAGAGCACAATAACAGATAGTAGACCTCCATTTTAAGGGCACAAATTCCTACTGAATTTTGCCAGTCTGAATACAGAGTTAATGGTGGTACTCAATACGCTTGGGAGGCAAAAGAACTTTTGGTTCTATCAAGATCAATGCAAATTACAATTAATTGACCGCAGACTAGCATCACTAATATACTCCCACCTACTTATTCTATCTCCCCATCCTTTTTATAGGTCAGCCCCTCAAGTTTTATTATTCTGACTAACTTATACTATTAAAACCTTAGCCTTCAAGCCCCATATAGTAGCCTCTGCACCCCTCACTAATGAGGTACATGTTCAGACTACTTACTAGCTAATAAAGAACTTTTTTGGCCCTTTTGAGTCTATCTTAACTGACAGAGCTTGTGAATCCAGGCTCTGTCCTCTTTCACTACTTGTAACTTCTAAATCTATATGCTGGCAAGGAATAATTATACCCTGACTTAAAATACTTTAGTATGTGTTAATCTAAGGTTCAATTTTTCTGTAGGCTAATACCCACAGTGTCAAAAGAGTGAGCCATGTATTAAAAAATGCTGCTTCAGTAATACTATAGTAATATAGCCATTTAATACACTAATCTCCAATGAGAGATACTTGTTATGTACGACTTCTTTTTAAACTAATAAGTACCTTAAAACAGGGGACCCCAACTCTGAGATGTAGACTGGTACTGGTCCAGGCCTGTTAGGAACCAGGCTCAGCAGGAGGAGAGCTTAAATATAATGCACCTGAATCATCCAGAGACCATGCGCCCGCCCCACAACCCTGGTACAAGGAAAAATTGTCTTCCACAAAACTGGTCCCTAGGGTTGAAAAGGTTGGGGACCGCTGCCTTAAAATATATTTTCTGATGAAAATATCTTTGCTCATTTATCTGTCTTTGTATATCCTTAACAATCAGCATAAGCATTTACACAAATTAAGTCAATAAATAAATGTCTATCATTACCTATAAATAACTACATTTAAAACCTAACCCATTCCACATCTTAGCCCAATTACAATTTCACATTTACAGGTGAAAAAATTAGATCAGATTTTTAAAGTCCATATAATTGATTATATTATAAAATAACTGCCATTCTTCATAAAATAAACTTAGCTTCTCAAATATAATTTCCCTCAATCTATATCTACTTACCGCTGTCAAAAATTGTGGACTTAAAACAAAACAAACAAAAGTAAGTTTTTCTAAGTTATTCTACAGACACAAAGGGTAGCTTTAAAAATAACTAGGTATTGCCAGTGAAAGGGTTACCAGAAAGGTGAAAGGGGTATGTTTCATACTAAAATACAGGCTGAAAGAAATAAATTACTACCTACTAATATTCCAACAACTAGGACGAACATTTGTGAATAAGTAACACCTTTTCTAATATAAGAAAAAAAGCTTTTAAAATATGTTTTCCACTTAGAGGAACATTGCTAATATCTATAAGCAATTAATTATTACATTTATTAATTACCTATTAACAACATTGCATTTCATAAGCAAAAGAGAAAGGCCACTAGAGAAAGAGAAAAAAGGAGATGTAAACTATATTTCTAACAGAAACACTTTCTTCCCCTCACTAAACTTCAAGAGAAGTTTTCTGATAACTATTCTGATACCTAACAAAACTTTGCTTTTTATTATACTAGGAAAGAGTTTCAAATTAAAGAAATGATTTTTATTTGAAGCTAGTTAGGATAACTCAGTCATCAGATTGTCTTCTCTATTATTATTCTGTAATCTATGCTGAAACTTACAGTCATTTTAACACACCCATTCCACAAATAAGAGATGAACAATCTCTGATACTAATAGAGGTAAAATATTATTAATATATAACAGTGTTCAAAATTAATTTTAAAAAATAGGAAGATTTTATAATTGAGATTTATAAAACTTTTACGTGATAGAGCTAGCATTTATTGAGCACTTACTATGCGCCAGGCACTGTGCTAAGCGCTATAAAAGTATTATAATACTTAAAAAAGAAATAAAATCTTGTATAAAGAAAAAGTATTAAACTGCAAGTCACAAACATGGATTCTATACCTAGACTGAACTAAAGTAAAAGAAGAAATATTTGCTAAACAAAGAGAACATTTGACAATCTACTAAGTAAATGGGCTCACATTATTAAAAAGGCCAAAATCCAGAAACAACCTAGTTAACGAACCAACAAATTTTAAAAACCCTTTAACTTCCTCTAGTTGAAAACAGAGGATGTCTATTTTTAATTTGTTTAGCAAATTCTTCTTCAAAATTACTGCAGAGAAACACACAGATACAAAAAAATGCAGCAATAAATTTTAATCTATCCTGTATCCCAATAATAACAAATTTTGAATTAGAAAGGTCTGAAATGAGGTTTTGCTATATAAGTGAAATAAGAAAAACTAAAAATTAAATATCTTTCCTTTTAAACCCTAGAACAAATCCACAAGGGCAGCACTGGTTGCTCTCAGTTATTTTTTCTCTTTAAATAAAGTATTCCAGAATAAATACAAAATTCTTACTTTGTTGCCCGTATAAACTTGCCCCAAACTGAGACAGCTGACCTGATGTAGATGGTGATGCCAGCATCTAGAAACAAATTAATTATATTAGAGCATAAAGAAAGTACACAGAACATTGCATTTACACATTACAAATCTGTGCAATACATCACAATATGCAAGTTGAACCCACATTTCTTACTCTTCAGAAAAACATAAACACTACATAATAAAGTCATAACTGGATGAAATCAATCTATGCAAATAAAATGAAATTTTATTACTACAAAAATTTTTTTCTGAGTTACTCTAAGTGAAACTATAGCAGAACCGCTATTTCATTTTAAAACAAACTAGGCTAGCAGAAACATGACAGTATCTAAAAATCAGCCTCTACCTTTGTAAGTGAAATACCTTATGTCTTAGATAATATATTAAGCTAAATTCTAAATTGAGTTCATTAAAGTTTAAATTAATAAATATTACCTAAATGGAAGAGTTTTGAATTTTATAAGAATAACTGATGACTTGTATATACAAATTGATGTGTATCAAATTAACTTAAAATATCTAACATACATAAACAACCATATAAGTGGAATCGACACAATACCAAATAACAAGTCAAAATACATACATACATACATACATATATACTACACACATATATATAGTATATAAATGTATACCATCCATTAGTGAGTGATGTGAATTTCATGACCCTTATATATAATATAATGACTCTCGGTTTATTACATCATCATCTTTTTTCCCTAGTAGAATATAAATTCTGTTAAGGCATATTACATTCATCAAACATGCTATGTTTAATTTTTATTTCTTTGTAGAATACCACTGTATGTGCCAGTGCTATACACAAAGTAGATACTTAAACTAAGTAAATAAAAATGTGTACAGGTAAGTGCATGTTTGTGTGTCTTATATTAAGCAACCATCAAAATATCTGAAGTAAATGAAACACAGGCTATATCATCAAATGGAGAATAATCTCGTGAAGGAAGAAAATAAATTATACAATTAATTATATTCTAAGGCACACTGTGGCGAATGCTCTAAAAGAAGTAAAAAGTATTACCAGAGGAAAATAATACTAAACAAGGGTGAGGTAACAGAAATACTTTGTACAATGAGAACATCGTATGTGAATACAGAAGAGTGGTCTTCCGGGCTGAGAATACATAGTGTAAGTGTGATAAAAGTTATTGACACGATTAGAATACAAACAAAACAAGAAATATTAATGACTGGACAACACAGTAATTAAGGAAAGGAGAGTGGGTCAGCCTCATGAGGCACAAAAGGGTGGGAAATAAAAGAGTATGCTGGGCCGAATGTAAAGGATCTTCTTAAATGGCATACAAAAGATGGCTACCAACTATGGCAATGAAGAGAACAAATATTAAGCAAGGACATGAAATAATCAAACTGTGCTTTAGAAAGATAATTCCAACAACAAAAATGGATGAAAAAGGAAACACACTACACTCCAGAAACAGAAGCAGGACTACAAAACAGAAGCATTCTGGTTGAAGAAGCAACAGTACTTGATGTTCCACTGAAATGGTTGAGGTATAGGGAAAAGGAGGTTGGTGAAGAATCACCAGAGAGAGAACTATCAGAGGTCACTCTGGTTTCCAGGGAAGAACTGGGGTGACATTGACCACATTAGGAAAAACAGGAGGAGAAAGAGTTACACAACAGAGGCTTTAACAATACATATTTCATGTTATTTTTATGTCAGAATTTTGAGTTATTTTAATTATTCTAAAATTCAATAGTTTTTGTACAACTTTAGTTTCAAATTAATAATACACTTAAGACTCTTCTGACATAGAGCTAAGTTACACACAACTCTAAAACCAGAAGGGAAAAGATTTCTATGAAATGCTTAAGAGTTATAATTTTCTATTATCATTACAAGCTACAAATAAAAGTAAAAAAGCGCAACTGTTTCCAATGGCTTCAAATATAAGCTGCTGGCCAACATGAATGCATGACTTAGAATGGTCTTCCAATGCAAACATTTTAGAATGGACTACTTAAAATTTTACTTTTCCCAGAAATTTATGTTTAGCGAACACATAAATCCTAAGAACAGACAATTTAGTCTACACTCCCACAAGGATTATACAGGCGCACCGTGCTACTGGCCCTCTCCCCACTGGGAGGCACGGCACAAAGGTAGAGGCAGCATGGCTTCTTGGGCCAAGAACTTGAGGCCGATTAGCAGACATATTAAATATTGCCCCTTTTTCTCTATGTGTGAGTACATGAAGAAGGTTAGAAAACTGCTTTAAAGGAATATGAAAATAGTTTATTAATTTTTCAAAATATCCATGTAAAGCATTGATCAGCTAAACATATAAATTGGTGGTAAAATGACTGCCTCAAAATGTGTCAAAAGTGCAAATAGGGACTTCCGGCCAAGATGGAGGCGTAGGTGGAAGCACTGTGCCTCCTCTCACAACCAAGATTAAGGACAACAAATGTTTACAAACAATAACACAACCAGAACACAGAAAATTGAAAAGCGGAGGTCCTCGGATTCAACCCAACCGACAACGTCACAACTTGGCGACTAGGCTGCGCCGCCCTGGTGAACACCTACGGCTCCCCCCCTCATACGCAACAGGCGCCACCTGACCAAAATGCCGCAAGCACAAGAAAAGCTCAGAGCCCCAGAGCCAATACTTTTAAGCAAGAAAGAAATAGCCGACCTAACAGATGCACAGTTCAAAGGACTGCTAATCAGGATGCTCATAGAATTGGTTGATTTTGGTCGCAAATTAGATGAAAAAATGAAGACCTTCATAAGTGAAATGATGGAAAATGCAGAGGAAACCAGTAGT
>PVKM010005549.1:0-47394 GCA_004027735.1 Carollia perspicillata
CCTCCCTCCCATTTCCACCCCCCCCTTAGTTTTTGTCCATGTGTCCTTTATACTTGTTCCTATAATCCCTTCCCTTTTCCCCCTGAAATTCCCTCCCCTCTCCCCTCAGGTTTTGAGGATTTTTTTCATCAGGGAAACTACCAAAAAAAAAGTCACTCTGGGCAAGATCAGGTGCATAGGGAGGGAGGGGTATGGGGTTCATGCTGTTTTTGGTCAAAAACTGCTGACGCCCAGAGTGGTATGGGCAGCTGCACTAGTAAATCACCCACCATGAAATGGGTAAACGTGTTGAAGGGGGCTTCAAGAAAAATTCATTGAAGCCAAACGTAGACTCTCACAACAATACCAGTTGGTACACTGATACAGATGTGTTCCTAGAACACTCACTGAGCACATAAAATCTGTACTTCAAAGGACCTGCCTTCCAGAAAACATTCCGGTTTTGGGGGTGTCTCCCCTCATAGGTTCTTAAAATAACAATGTTATAATCATATAATAGCTAGTTTCCACCACATTAGGAAATCATGTTTAAAACCATTTACCTTAAAATATGGGTCATTTGCAAGCATAGAAACTTATCTCATCCAAGCACTGGGTTGGACTGAAGCAGACTGACTCAGATCAATCACACTCACAAAGAGCAATGCATAAAACAAGAAAACCAACATCCTCATTTGTCATGACAACTATAACTGCCAAATTGAATAAATATTTAAATTCTCTAAGGTGATGGATGTGTTATTTAACTTGATTATAATAACCATTTTTTAATGTATATGTATATTAAAACATCACATTGTACACCTTAAATACATACAGTTTTTATTTATCAACCCTGTCTCAATAAAGTTGGAATGAATAAAAAATTCTAAATAAAACATTAAAATATATGGATCATGTTATGAACACATAATTTGCTTTGGAGGTCCCTTGCATGCACCTCAAAGAGAAGGATAGTTTGCTGTTTAGATTGAGTGAGAAATTGAGTGTGAATTTTTCCCAATAAGATATATGTGCTGATTCAAAATAGACTAGGTTATTTTGCAAAAATAAGCATCTTTAAAATGTCAGAGACTGAAAGAACAATAGTGCATCCTTTGTCCACATACGTGTTCACTGTGGATTGCCTGTGAGCCTCTGTGCCGTGTTGTTACTCAGCAACCCAGGCTCACAGAGCAGCCACCATACAGAACTTCGCTGGTGATGGTGCCAGAGGGAAATGAGAGATCTGAAGGTGTGACACCAACAATTAAATGGTGAACATACTTTTGGTACACCATGAACTAGATTCTATCTAACCTCAAGAAAGCCAGGAGGCAAAACTATATTATGAACCTACAAAGCAGAGATTGGAAATTGTATTTATGATTATCACAGTGTATTTGAGAATCTCTCCCCATAAAACATACACTATATTGTGTGTGTGTGTGTGTGTGTGTGTGTGTCTTTGTTTTGTAGACTAGCTAAAACTGAGTTACTAAGAAGTCTTAGTGATTGCTGATGAGGACATATGGATGTCAATTAAGTATTTATACAAGGAGAAAAAAATATGGTTAGAGTATGAGCCTTGTTTCAAATCCACAAAGGTTAATGCTCCAGTTTGCGTATGTTGATTTTCATTTCAGTTGTTTCTCACACAGGCAACTCTAATGTCCTCCAGAGTGAGTAGTAAATGCAAGTAATTGTTCAATAATGACTTTCTGGAATAATAAAGAGGTGTTGCCTACCAGATTATGAAAAAACAAGAACAGCTTAACAGGCATGGAAAAATAGAACATATAAATACCTACAGGTGTGCAGGCTGGTTATTTTGCATAAAATAAAGGGATCTTTCACTGACTACAAACCCACTGACTGCCAAAAAAAACTATAGAAATGCACAAGTTTTTCATAGAACAGAGTGGGCCAGTTATTTGAGTTGGTGGTCTTTTACTATCACTTCTTCTTTCTCCTTTTCTGCTTTGCAGACTTCTAGCCATACTGAAAAAACATGCAATTATGATGATCTAAGGTTTAAAAAGCATGAGTAAAGTCATCTAATCTTATTTGTTGATTAGGTAAAACCAAGCTTTGTCACCAGACTGATGGCAAGTAGCCTTATAAAGGGAAGTCCAAGAAAAAGAGTTCCAGTAACATCTCCATATACCAGCACATATTTACTCAAATGTATCCTTAATATAGAGAAATCTTCAGAAAAGAGTGTGTTACTGAGGACTCTTAAGGCTCTTGTTAAGATAAAAGCCACATGTATGACTTTTGAAATCCTCAACATGAGGGAGTCACATGGGTACTATTAGGGAAAGATTATTGAACCAGAGGAATAGACCACACATCTCTCCCTGCATGGCATTGGTTATGTCTGCTTAGAGAGCCTGTACTTTTGAATATTTTGAATGGCTCTAACTTTTTAATGAATTTTAGAAGAACAGTATCCTCAGAACTGAAAATTCTTTAGGGGTGTGGAACACTATCAGAAATCACTTGTTACATACTCGCTCTATATTAAATTGGATAAGGTTGAGACATTTTTACGTTATTGCTGTTTGATGTAAGAAATGATGAATACTAGAAAAGTAAGAAATGATGAATACTAGAAACGAAATGATGAATACTAGAAAAATGATTAATACTAGAAAATAGCATTTCTATGCTATTTTCAGACCTGGCCAACCATTTATAATCCTTAAATACTTGTATTTATAATCCTTTTCTTTCTAGACGTCAGCATTAAAAATGGATATTGATCAAAGCTATAAATATCATTCAAATAATAGAAAAAAATTATATGTACCTGTAGTGAAAATGTCTAAATATATAGCAGTGTATATTAAATGTGGTGTTTTTCTTTTAAAGAAAGAAAGTATGCTCATCAAACTGGAGTAGATTCAGGTTGAGATACTTTGGTTTCATTTATAGTATTCATTTTTGGAAAACATTCTCTACAAACATTCTCTATGTTGAAATAACATAATAGCTTTACACATATCAGAATTTTGTATAAGTTATCCGATATAATGTGAAATGTGCAATCATTGAAATTATCTCTTATGCTTTATCTTTTTGTATTTTACCCCTTAACTGTTCTTGCTTCCTTTATTTATATGATCTGCACAAATTGTATTTTCCCCCTCTTATTCTTTTGTCTCTTCCCCACTACAATTTTTAGGACCCTCTGGCTAAGTAGTTGGGAGCAGAAAAAATGAAAGCAGATGAGACACCAGTTCTTCTCTTTGCTATACACTTTACTTCTGTTATTTTTCTCCATCTCTGTCTTTTTTCTCTCTACATTTACTTTCCCAAGTACATGACATATCTTTAGGTATGGAAAAGGTAAGCCTTTTCTAGACTAAAGTGTTTATATTACTAACTTAATTTCTCTTATCAAAAGGTATATAACCACATGTCACATCAATGCATTATTCATTATATTATTTAAAATGTATAGTCATGTGTATTGACAAATTAAAAATAAATATTTTCTGAGCATTTAAATGTGAGAACTGTTGATACTGTGCTAATTGTGGGTGGGTATCATGAAGATAATCAAATCCATTTATGCCATAAGAAATCATCATTTAGTGAAAGATGGGTGTGCGTATGTGTGTATAATACACATATATAACTATGTGTGTATATATAAACATATACATATATATGTATGTATATGTATATATATAACATTGGTTGAGACAACTAAAAATAAAGGTACAAAATAATGTAGTGCAAGAGAGAGGAGATTTTTTTTCTTTTAATTAACTTTGCATTACAGAGCAGACAGTTCAATTGACAGTCTGGATCTGTTTTAAATAAATAATATTTAGCTTTATTCGACAATATTTGTGCCACAACAAAGGAAACCATTAATAAAGCAAAAGGGCAACCTACAGAATGGGAGAAGATATTCACCTATGATACATTCCACATAAGATTGTTAATATTAAAATTTATAATAAGCTTACACAACTCAACATCAAAAAATATCCAATTAAAAAATGGGCAGAAGAACTGAATAGACAGTTCTCCAGAGAGGAAATACAGGTGGAACAACAAATTGATATTTTTCTCTGTCTCTCCCTTTCTCTCTCTAAAATCAATTTTAAAAGTATATGATTGTCTAACCACTATGCTGTACACCTGAAACTAATACAAAATAATATGTTGAGTGCAAACTGGAATTGAAAAATAAAATTAAAAATGAATACTTGTGCCATATAGAACTGACTCATTTCCTTCTCTTCCTTCCATCTTTTCTTTTGTTTCCATATTTTATTGCTTTTCTGTTGATTACTCAATAATTTGGTATACAGCATGCTCTCTGCATTTAAAACACAATGTTTATTTTGGCAACTATACATGTTTGTCACTCTCTACTAGTATGTTTCATCTTTATGACCCTGAGTTTCACATTCAGCAGAAGTTTTAACTCTCTTTAGCATCTTCCAACTCATGGCCTTTGATTGTGATATCTCCAGGTGACACAGTAACTCATATTGAAGTTGCTTATAATAGGAAAAAATTAAGTTGAGAGGAAATGAGAGTAAATTAACTTTATGAGACTGAATTCAGCAGATTCTAGTATATTCATGAGCTTTGATATTGGAGGCCAAGGCATTGACATAATTTGTAGTTATCTTTAATTTTGTTCTGAAATCAAGAGTCAGTGGAGCATGATAGTTTAAATACACCATTTTTTTGGTGCATATGTAGGCAATAGGCAATCACACCTAACTCTCAGTAATCACTGTATCTTATATTTTAAAAAAACATATTACCAGTCTGCTAAGTAGGATTCAGGGAAAACTGATTATCTGCATTATAGAATTACTTTACATTCATTTCATCATTGTAATGATAGAACAGTAACTTCAGGTATAACTATGTTGATTTACTTAAGCTAGCAAGAGCATCACTACATAAAATGCTAGATAAACTCTGCATGTGCTATGATGTAATTGATACATGCAAGCAACATTTGTATTCATTAAAATAAGTGACATATTTGCATGTTTTGCTGTGAAAAGATTTCAGAGAACACATCTATCAGACAGCATAGAGTAGCATAATCAGGCATATTGTTTTTGCAAAGACAAAATAAAATCATACATAAATGCATCATTTGAAAAGTAGTATTACCTGGAAAGATTCATATGAGTATTTTGGGTTGGCCAGAAAAGTACCTTTTTTTCCCCATAAAATAAAAGACACATTTTTCATTTTCACCAATAACTGTATTGATTTAGATATTTTTAGTATGTTGGCTATTTCCCACATGGCATAATGTTGATTGTTCTCAACTAATGTTTCAATTTGATTGCTATCAACTTCAGCTGGTCTACCTAACTGTGGATCATCATCCAGCAAGAAATCACAAAACTTTGCAAACCACTTTTGACACATTTAATCAGTCACAACACCTTTTCTATATAATACACAAATATTTTGTTCTTGCATTTCATTTTGTGTTTTTACCTTTATTGATATGAAAACATAATATGACAAAAATGTTGCTTAGTTTCTTTCATCTTCAATATTAAAATGGCTACACAAAAGTTTATCAATTTCGATAGCTTTTTTTAAATGCATGCTAATATGACAGCTATCAGAATACAATCTAACAAAATTGTTTTGAATGAAGTTAAAGACAGCTATGCACTATTGGAGCTATCTTACAGAAAAACTAAACAAGCATTTTGCCAACCCAATAAATCTAAACGTACTTGGATAAACTTGTTTGTTGTTCCTACCCAATTGCTTTTCCAAAGGTGTTAAGTTAGATGTGACCTAAAATATTTATAAACCATAACACAGCTAAAGAAGAAAACATACAAATTGAAAAAGGGAGAAAGAAATAGTCAAAAATGTACACATAATCTATGATTTAGCAACTAGTTAAATTTGATTTTTTATAAAGATTTTATTTATTTGTAGAGAGAGGGGAAGGAGAAAGAGAGGGAGAGAAACATCAATGAGTGGTTGCCTCTCACACACCCCCTACTGAGGACCTAGCCTGCAACCCAGGCATGTGCTCTGAGTGGGAATTGAACCCACAACCCTTTGGTTTTCAGGCCCACGCTCAATCCACTGAGCTACACCAGCCAGGCTAGTTTTTATTTCTTTGTAGCCATGTCTAAGAAGGAACCTCAACAAATGCAAATATTCTTTATATGATAAAAATAATTACCAGTGTTTACAGAAGAAAGCTTTATTTGATAAATCCTCTTGTGGACCCTGATGTAATAGATTCTCAATATTAACTGGACACTTTCAAATCATTGTTTTCCTTTTAGTTTTCTTCATGTTTCAAATACACATATATCATTCTATGAATTTACATGCATAGTAAGTTTTTCTTTTCTATCTTTTCTAAATAAACTTTTGTTTAGATAATTCTTATATTATGGCGACTTATCTGTCCATAAGTGACTTCCTGAATTTTTATTATAGCAATGTAAAGAGGATGGGGGGTCAACCAACATGAGATTTCTGTTCATTGTGTACCACACCACTTTGTACTTGAGAGAGCAAAATTGAGGAAATAATCAGTCTTATAAAATATGATGTTCTGCCCTAGCTGGTGTGGCTCAGTGGATTGAGTGCCAGCCTGCATTCCTAAGGGTCAGCAGTTTGATTCCCAGTCAGAGCACATTCTCGGGTTGCGGTCTGGGGGCATGCAATAGGAAATCACACATTGATGTCTCTCCTTCTCTTTCTCTCTCCCTTCCCCTCTCTCTAAAAGTAAATAAATAAAATCTTTAAAAAATATGATGTTCTTTTCCCAACATCTCATTTCCACTACAACCAAATGAAATCAACTTTCAGGAGAATGTGGAAGAGGTCCTGGATATCTACCCCACATGATCTACAGAACTTCCTTAGCAACAGGGATTCTGCACATGACATGCCTGCCTTTAATTACACTCTTAAAGTATGTCTGCCCACTTGAAATGTGTGTATGCCATCTCCCATGATTGGAAATTTAATAGTTTCTGTAAAATGCTAACACGCATAGATGAATAAATTGGAAAACAGCATGTAAGCCAGAACAAGTATACCTAAATATATTTTGGGTCCAAAAAATGCTAAGGAAACCTATTTCTCACAGCCCTCTTACAGCTTTTTCCTCTCCCCCTTGAATAAATCCGTCCTATTTTAAGTGTTCATTTATTACGTACATGTGGATGTCTCCCAAATTTCTGAAGTTCATTCCAGATATCTAAAGCACTTTAATTTACAAGTTCTACAGTCACCTCAAATGTAATTTCTTCCAGAAGTAGTTCCTTTTCTATTAGTTCCGATTAACCATACCCTCATTTTCCTGGTCACCCTGGTGGGAAAATCTCACAGATCTTTACTTCTTCAATTTCTGTGCATTTACATGAATTTGTCCTTAAGTCTGGCCACTTCCAATTTCAGAATGCCTTTCATATTATCGCTGCCACCGTAGTCAGTTGGGCTAATACTACCTTACACTTATACAGCCACCATAGCTCCCTAACTGACCTCTTCTCCGGTGTCCAGGGTCTCATATATCCTGTGGACAAATTCCAGAGTGATACTAGATCCAACTCATCTCACACCAATATTCAGAAATTTTCCAGTTGTTCCCCATTGCCAGCCAAGAGCTTCTTAAAAACAACAGATGATCCAGACTTATCTTCCTCTACTTCTCCATAGCAATCTGCTACTCTTGTTGATAAGCTGTCTTATCACATGTGTGTGTGTGCAGTGGGAAGCTTTTTCTACTCTCACTCTGCTCAACCATATCCATTCTCAGAGGCACAAATCAAGTTTCAACTCCTTTTTTTCAGTTTTCCCTGGATCATATCATTTATTATTGGTCCTTTTACTCAATTTCTAAGGTTTTGTCTTCAGCTCGTGTGGGCATTTAATCATGTGTATTCTCTTTAGATATCTGGTTACCATGACCTACAAATTACAGATAATCACAAGCTCCATAGAACCAGCTTTTCTACCAGAAATTAAAATCATGGAAAAAAGTTGTCTGCTGGCATCGATTGCAATAATATAGCTACTCATCAAGCTTTCTTAGCTATAGCACTTGCTGTGTCATAACTTAGAGAATTTGAATTCAGTGGGTGTTGTTCTGTTCTATATTAGTCCCCAAAGATAGGTTAGGTAAAAGTAAACACACGTGTTAGAACGTCTGCTGATGAGAACCACATATCTTTCATGAATCAGGAAATGAAAGAATTTTAACTCCAGGGAGAGGCTTATATTGTTTTGCCTTTTGTGCATACCCTTTTTGCATCCTTTCATTTTAATGATGCTCAGTTTTTAGCAGAATAAAATTAATAGAATAACCAAAATTATAAGTTAAAGGATTTAATTGTAAATTCCTTTCTAGAATCTCTGGTAGATGATGCCATATGATGTTGATGACTCTGTACATGGATTATACTGATTATGCAGGCCCTCTGCATTTGTCATCATTTGACCATCTCGAAGGCAATATGCATTTGTTGTAAAATTACTGTGTGCCTAAATAAGCCTGTTACACATTGCCAGCTTAGCTAGTTTTAAATAGGGCTTAAGAGTGAAGTTTTTACTATAACTATATTATTAATAAAAATTTCAGGGAAGAGGGTTAAAAATTGGAATTTGCATATTAATTTTGAAATATTTTAGTGTTTAAGAAAGTAAAAAAGACTCTCATTTCTGTCAATGTTAGCCTTCTTATGAAATTCAACATTTTCTGACATACTTAAAAATAGAAAGGAGTCCATTAATTATCAGTTTGTTAATATTCTCAATGTAAACCTGTAGATAGAGAAAGTAGAGTCTGGCTATAGGCTATCCTCAATATTAACCATCAATCTCTGCCATGGGTAAACAGTGCTGTGATATTTTACAGGTTTTTTTCAATTGAACATTTTCATGACTTGTCAGATTTAAATTTTCAGTGTCACTACATTAGTGAGTAATACACCTTGTACTGTCCTTCATTTTTGTGTGTATGTGGGCTTGTTCATATTATTGAATATCTTATCTGGAAACCATTATGTTTCCAATTATTTTGGATACAGAAATTTTTACAAACTATGTTTTAATTGATCTTGATTTGGTCTATTGTCTCATCAATCAATTTTGATGAATTATATAACAGTTATTCAAAGTAACTTGTCACTCATTACAAAATAATTCTATTATTTTAAAGGATGATTTTAAAAGTCAGACATCTTTAGGGCAGTGCAAAGAAGCATAATCTCTCAGAAATGTGGGTGTCCAGGGGCTGTTAGAGGTCATTTGTTTTACCTTCCACCTATGGAAACAATTTCCTGGTTATAATTGATAGAGCCCTTTTTCTCTTCTGACTATATCTAATGACGAGAAACTCATTTCTCAGAAACACAATACATTCTAACATTGTACTTAAGTATTAGGAGTTTGTTTTTTGAGTAAAACAAAACCTAAATCTAATTTTTAAAAAATGGTTACCTTTATGGGAAACAGAAAATTATACAAAATCACAGGAGAAGGTGTAGATAAGTCCATAAGTGGAAAATACTAATGAAAATAGTTAATATTTTGAGTGTTTATTTTTGCTGGTATTATTTTACAAACATTATTATATCAATAATTCTCATAATGCCCCTGATGTAGACACATTATTATTCTATTTTACTAAAGAGGAAATTAGGTAGAGAAAGTTATTATAGCCAGAATCCAAAGCCAAGTATCCTGGCTTCAGAACACACCATCTCAGTCAGCTCTTGAAAAGGTAAAAAACATGTAGCTGAGCAGGGAAACTGTGAGAATTAGGAAGGAGCTTCTTATTGCCTTAATCTAGAAACTTAGCACATCACTTCCACTCAACTTTCATTGACCAGAACACATCACATGATCCCTTAGATTTCTGTATGAAACAAGGAAAAAAGTAGTCTACGTAAGATTTGGTGTATATCTAGCATTATCTCTATCGCAGCCTTATGGAGCATTCCCAAATACCCAAATGGATGTTTGTATCGTCTCTCTTCAGTCTCCTTTATCTGCTATGTTCTAATCCAGGCTATATCCAATCATTATTTTCATTTTCTCGTTTATCATTTTTGGTTTTATTTTTATTGTTTATGCTCTTACAGTTGTTTCCACTTTTTCTCCTTGCATTTCATTGCATGCTGACTGCTCAGTATGAACAAGGGTGTGTAAGTAAAAGCCATAGACCAAACTATGTAGTAACACAGTATCATATTTTGTCATGTGTAATGCACACTATGTTGCCCAAATTTTTGAAAGGAAAACAAGGATGTACATTATATATAGGTAATACCTGACATACCATGTATGTGTTTTCATGGTCTTTAATTACTTGTTACATAACATTTATTGTGCCATAAAAAAATAATGCAAAAATCCCTAAATTCCCTTCTAATACAAAAAACAACTATCTAAATATAATTAAATAAATAACTGAATTAAAACAAAAGTTTTTTTCCTCAAAGTTTGAGCCAAAAACATTCATATGCATTGTACATGACAAAATGTGATAATTAATTTTTCACCTAGAAAGATGAAATTAGCCAATGTCCCTCATGACTTACACTTTGCTCATTTCCATGGAAACTTTTTAAAGATTTTATTTATTTACTTTTAGAGAGAGGGGAAGGGAAGGAGAAAGAGAGGGAGAGAAACATGATATCAGAGAGATACATCAATTGATTGTCCCTCACACACTCCCAACCAGGGACCTGGTCTGCAACCCAGGTCTGTGCTCAGATGGGGAATCCAACCTGTGACCCTTTGGTTCACAGAATGATTCCCAACCCACTGAACCACTCCAGTCAGGATGAAACATTTTATTTTGTCAACTCTTCACCATCCACTAATAAATACTGCCAAAGATTAATTGGATTGCAAATCACTAGTTAATTTAAAAGATATGTCAGGGACATTTACATTAGTGGTCTGAAGTTTTCAGATACTTCTCATTTATAAAGCATTCTGTGCTTTTTAAAATCCTTTTATATGCTGCTTTAGGTATTGTCATAGGAAAGGGAAAATGATTTGTTTGTGCAGGTTATGTGTACTTGTATTTGTAAAGAGGAAGTGATATGGAAAAATAATAGCCTTGCTTAAATTCCCAAGTTATTTTACATAATTATCATATTAATAACATAGGAGTATCATCATTTTAAATATGAGCAAACTGAGTCTTAGAAAAATTCAGTTGGGATTTAGACCAAAGTTTACATACAGTACCAATGTGGTTCTACATTTCATGTTTCACCTAATTCTTATTTTTGATGGCACTTGAGTATAAAGAACTAAATAATCACTCTTACACACACACATTCACAACAACACAGGTGTAGAAGCAACTTGTTACATAATTACATGCCAAAGTTCTTTCTCATTGTGATATTTCCTGTTCATATTCTGTCAGACATCTTGTGCATAAATATTCACATCTGTCTTGGCTCTGAAATAGTGATACATATTGATAAAATTCATGACAGAGCTTGGAAAATATTCACATTTAATGTAGTGACAGCAAAACCTGAGCTAAAATACAATCACACATAGCACAGGGGCACAAATTACCAAGAAACTCTAATTTCATTTTTGGGACCAAATATAAGAAAAGTATTTTAAACTGCGCTGATTTTATAAGTGGTTAGTGTGAGGATCAACAATTACCAGATATGCTTGCTTCTTTTGGCTTTCAGATCACTCTCTTCCACATATTCTCCTTCTCTGATCTCTTTTCCTTTGTTCCTTAAATGTCATTGTCCTTTAAGATTCATTCTTGGGCTAAATTTTTTCCTATTATAAACAGTTAATGTCATTGATTACCATGCATTTATTAGCATTTTATACTGATAGTTTCTAAACCCTTATCTGTAGTTAAGATCTTTTATAGTATAGGGAGAAGAATACCTGTGCTCCTCTATAATATGTAAATGTAGATGAACAATTGTCATCTCAAATTCTTCAAGCCCTAGAACTGAATCTCATGGTTTAATTTCCAAATCTGTTCAACATTCTTTGTTCCCTATCTAAATAAGTGACATCAAAATTCACCCTATTATTAAAGTAAAAGATCTAGATGTCACTCTTGGTTGTTTCTGCTATGACATCCAAATAATGTTTGCTTTCTGTCAATTCTGAATGCCTTATAATGTCTATCAAATCCACACTTCTCTTTCAGGCCCCATTGCCATTTGGAGCATCAGAATTTCTCTTGAATTATTGTAGTTGCCTCCTGACTGGTACTTGCCCTACCACTAAACTGTAAATAATTGTATGCAGTTATGATAAGTAAACAGTGGTATACAACCTGCAATATAAAAGTAGATTAACTTGGCAAAATAGAAGATCAAGCAAGATAGATAGATAGATAGATAGATAGATAGATATAGATATAGATAGATATATAGATAGATAGATATAGATATAGATTACTAAGTTCTATCTGTCATATTAATGAAAAAGTTTGCAAATAACTGACAAAACTGGCTACTCATTGGCAAAATATACTATTATCTCTCACTACATGAAACATTAATTTAAATTAACTATCTAAATTTAAAAAGTAAACTAAAAAATTAAAGAATATATAGAAGTTTATTTTTAAAATATTAGGATGATTTTATAAATTTTATAATATTAGAAAATTCCCACTAAAAAATGAAACTCAAAATCATAAAAATGGTAGGCATAACTATATAAAAATTTAAAATATCCCAGTGAAGGACTCCACAAATGAAGTTAAATTTAAATATAAAGCTAGAAGCTAACATTTGTAACATGTAGGAGAGATTATTACTCATGAAAAAGATAAGTATCTCCTAAATTTGAATATGAAAGTAACTAAATAGAATAAGATAAGCATTGTCGATAGGAGTGAACAATTTACTACAAGTAACCAAAAGAAATATGACAGCACTCTAACATATGTCCAATTTTATTCTTTATCTGAAAAAGGTAAATAAAAATAAGATACTATGTTTTCCCAACAATTTTTGAAAGATTAAAACAATGATAATACCCAGTGTTGTTAAGGGTACAAGGAAATGATCAGTGGTATTCTTTCTTGATGGCAGTAAAAATTGTCTGTGGTGGAAAATTGTTGGTTTCTAGTGAAATAGGAGAAATATATCTCATACCATTTTTAAAGAAATAATTAGACAATACTTAAAAGTATTACTCAGGAAGATGTTAATTATAGCATTGCAATAAGAAGATGGCAATAAGAAGATAAAGACAAAATACAGGGAACCAACAGTGAAAAGAAGGAAACCAGGACTCAAATCAATGATTTGGAACAGAAGAAAGAAATAAACATTCAACCAGAGCAGAATGAATAAACAAGAATTCAAAAACATGAGGAGAGGCTTAGGAATCACTGGGACAACTTTAAATGTTCCAACATTGGGATCATAGGTGCCAGAAGGACAAGAGGACGAACAAGAAATTGAAAACTTATTTGAGAAAATAATGAAGAAGACTTCCCCAATCTGGTTAAGAAAATAGACATGCAAGTCCAGGAAACACAGAGAGTCCCAAGCAAGTTGGATCCAACAAGGAACACACCAAGACACATCATAATTACATTACCAAAGATTTAAGAGAAGAAGAGAATCTTAAAAGCAACAAGAGAGAAGGAGAGCATTACCTACAAAAGAGTATCCATAAGACTATCAGCTGGTTTCTCGAAAGGAATCTTATAGGCAAGAAGGGGCTGGAAGGAAGTATTCAAAGTCATAAAAAGCAAGGACCTACTTCCAAGATTACTCTATCTTCCAGCAAAGCTATTATTTAGAATGGAAGGGCAGATAAAGTGCTTTCCAAATAAGATCACATTAAAGGAGTTCATTATCACCAAGCCCTTATTCTATGAAGTGTTAAAGGGACTTATCTAAGAAAAAGAAGATCAAAACTATGAACAGTAAAATAACAACAAACTCATAACTATCAACAACTGAACCTAATAAAAAACAAATACAAAAACAAATGAAGCGAACAACTAGAACAGGAACAGAATCACAGAAATGAAGATCACATGGAGAGTTATCAGTAGGAGTGGGGAGGATTGGGGGAAAGGTACAGAGAATAAGTTAACATAAATGGTAGGTAGAAAAGTAGACAGGAGGAGGTCAATAATAGTATGGGAAATGGAAAAACCAAAGAATTTATATGGATGACCTATGGACATGAACTGAGTGGGGAGAATGCTGGTGGGAGGGGGGTGCAGGGTGGAGGGGGATAAGGGGGAGAAAAAATAGGACAACTGTAATAGCGTAATCAATAAAATATACTTTAAAAAAGACAATGGAAAACTTGTTATTGATAGGGTAATGGTGAATAGTCAGAGTGCATCAATGCCATGAACTACCATCTATTCAAAACAGATACATGTCCATGAGTCCTTTTTCTTTTTGCTCATGGACATGGACAAAAGGGTGGTGATTGCTTGGGGCAGAGGGGTACAAGGGGATTAAAATGGAATGTAACAAATACAATAAAGATAAAAATAAAAAATATAACAAAACGATATTCCACTAGATTAAATCATGTATATATTTATGTTTGTTTGTCTTCCACTAGGAACAAACGCTATGAGTACAGATTAAGGAAAAAACAGACCGACATGGCAATGGATAGTGTGACCCCTGTTCATGTAGGAAAAACAACAAACAAAACTGCTGTTATCCCTGGCTGGGTGTCTCAGTTGGAGTATCCTCCCATACAACAAAAAGTTTTGGGCTTGCTCCCTCCCTCATCAGGGTGCATACCTAGGTTTCTGATCCCAGTTGAAGTGTGGGCAGGAGGCAGCTGATGGTTGTCTCTCTCTTCTCATCCTCTTCCCTTTCTTCCCTTCTCTCTAAAATCATTGGAAATATCCTTGGGTGAGGATTAAAAAATCAAAACTAATACTAGTAGGAAACATTGTAGAAGATTAATATTAAACTGTTAAGGATGCTTACTTCCAAGAAAGCTGTTGGGTTGGGTTAACACGGGAAGCTAAAAAGATACTTTCACATTTAATTTTGTATGCTTCTAAAATATGTGAATCCTTTTTATTCTTTCTCCCACATTTATTCAGATATAATTGACATATCACATTGCCTAAGTTGTACAAATAATGATTTGATGTATGTGTATATTATAGTGAAATGATTGCTACAACAATTTTAGTTAAGGATTTATTTTATCAAAATTGCAAAAACAATTTTGTATAACTTTTGAGGTCTACTCCCATAGCCACTTTCAAATATAATCATACAAGTAACTATAGTAACAATGCAGGAATCACATCTTTAGAATTTATTTTTCTTTTAACTAGAAGTTTACACCTTTTGACCACTTTTACTGATTTCTTCCACTTCAAACCACATGGTTCCTAGAATCCACCAATCTGTTGTACAACAAATTTTTGTTGTGTTTTTTGCTTGTTTGTTTTGTTTTTAGACTCAACATATAAGTGAGATCATACAGTAGTTTTCTTTTGCTGGCTGACTTATTTGATTTAGCAAATGATCTCAAAGTCCCTCCATGCTGATTAATATAAATAAATAAATGAATAAATAAATAAATAAATATATATATATATATATATATATATATATATAGCTAGATGTAGATAGAGATATATAGGTATAGATAGATGCATGCCACATTTTCTTCATCCATTCATCTATAAATTGACACTTAGTTGAGTCTTCAAATAACAAGCATGTATAATTTCTTACACATAAAAGACACGTAGATGTCTACAATATTGTGAAGTATTTCTTAAAATTGTCAATGCAGTCACTACTTAAATATATTCAAAGCTGAAAACATTTAAATTCCCTGAACAAGTAACTAGATTTTTATTATGGGATATTTGAATAGGAATTATTTTTTTTCTGAAAGTGTAGTAGTAATCAATTTTAGTTTAACTATCCCTGTCAATGGAAGCACAAACATAACATTGTTTCTCTAAATTAAAACATTTAAGTAACACTATTGGATGATAATATTTAATATGGTTATTATGACTCAGCATAGAAACTTAAGTATCTGACAAAATGAAAGTTACGAAAGCACTTATTGTTTTTTCTTATGCCAAGTAGTACAGACTGTTGAGTTTGCTAATTGTCTTTTTTAAATTGTATAATTGTTTTTTTAGAATTTAAGTTAATTTTCACTTATATTTATAGTCTTTTCTCATATATAAGAAATAGGTTATTAATAACATGTGACTATAGTTGGTCAAAATATTCTTTTTCTTAGTTTCAGATAGAGGAATACACAAGAAATGTAAGTAAAATGACACTGGGGAACATTTTTACCAGTTATGAACTTAGTGTCACACTAAATATCTTTGGAAGCACAAATGAGTAAATAAATGCATATTTTATTATGACCTTCCACGTTTTATCTAAAGTCTATGAGCATAACCACAGTCATGTTGGAAAAAGGAAACATAGAAAAAAGGAACATAGAATTTGTTGTCATAGAGCTCAATACAGCACAACTGCTTTTCTTTTCCCACAATTCTAAGCAAAAGCCTTAGGTATACTGTTAGATTCTAGCATGGAAGATACATTTTGAAATTAAGATTTATCTCAATCTATCTCACCACTTAGTACCTTTTCTCCTGAACATGGTAATTTGATGATGAAAACTTCTGTAAACAAAGAACCAGTTTAGTGCTGCTTGAACTTTATTTTGTTTGTTCAAAAATTAGATACTGGAATAAGAATAGAAAATGCTTATCAATGAAAGGGTAGTAACATGAATAATGTACTATAATAAAAAAAATCCCCTTACCATTAAAACTTTTAAACTATAATAACTTCAAAACCTTGGTGTCTTATAATTTTTATTTAGTGTAAATTACCCTTGTAAAAGAGGTTATTCTGTGCTTAAGAAATACATATATAAATATATATACATGTATATAATATATAATATATGTATGTATCTTACTCTATGTCTTTCCCTTTGTGACCACTTTTCTCATTGTGATCTCCTAAGTTGCATGAGTATTCCCTACATAATTTATTTCAGTATTGGTAATAATTAGCAGAAAGGTTAATTGTCAGAGTTGTAATGATGTCAATGAATGATTTTTTTTTAAACAGGACATATGTAGAATGTGTAAAATTTTTGTCATCTCAAATAAGTTTTCAAATAATTTAGAAGCAATTCCCTAGAAATGGAAACCGTGCTCAACCCAAAGGTACAAGAGTTCATTGAAATGATAACATTATTAGTAGATTTTCATGAGTATAATGAGTCGGGTATTAAATTTGACTGATACTCTTGAGATTTCTCTTCTCTATCAATTCTTTTTTAGCTTCAAGATTTTAGCATTATATCTTAAGTCAGTAGCAGAGCTGTGGAACCCAATTTGTTCTGTCTCTCCCATTTCATACCCTCAATAATGACAATGAAGGTAATAAGAATGAAAAAAACACTAAGAGATAGCTGCTATTAGTATTCCTGTTTTAAGAGGAGGCTCAGAGGGATTCAGTGTTGTGCCCATACAAACATATAGTATGATAGTTCAAAGACTCAGATATTAGTCTCTGACTGTAAAACCATAAACCCTATGTATTGTGATATAGTGGTACGCTATTACTCTAACAATTCCTCTTTTTTGTTTCTTGGTTTTTACCATTTACCTCTATTTAATGTTTCTCTTTTTGAACTTTGCATATATGGATTTATGACATGCATTTGACAGAAAGAATGTATGTTTTATCATTAATTAAAGCTTTATGGAGGCACTATAAGGGAAGAAGTTGTACAATATTTATTTGGCCATGTAGTCTAAAACTTTGAAAATAGGTCAGTAAATGTCCCGTGACTTAGTGGTGCATCACCTATTTAAAGTATACCTTTTATATGCTATTCCACATCACAATCAATTTTGTTAACTGCTAAAGAGTTTGCAGGTGTGGAAACGAAAGGACCGCATTAGGATGGTGCCTCTGCCTAGCGGATGCTTATCCCTTGGATAGAGAATTTGACCTACTCTTATTTGCATAAGGTATTTCAAGTATTCTTGAATTTTAATTTGGAATTTTAATTGAAGATTTTAATTAAACATATCCATAATTCATTCAACAGACTGGCTCTTACAAAGACATACAGATATCTAAATAAATGGAGTCTGTTTACCCTGCTGTACCCAGCATAAGGTCATGAGTTTTTACTAGATATGAACTATTTTTTTTTAAGTTTGAAGGGTCATTAGAGATTCTGAGGGGATATATGTGCAGGTACATTTGCTTATACACATGCTTTTTAATGGGGAAATGGGTACTCAGATATTTATTTTTCCATTCCAAACCCACCAGCCAACAGCGGCTGAGGCTCCTCCAGCTTGCAGTTACAGAAAAATCATGAAGACTGAATGAAACATGGTCCTGAGCAAATGCTCACCTTGATGATTTGTCCCACCTTCCTACTGAAAAATTGGGCCTCTCTCGTGATATTAGAGTTCGAGTCTAAGATCTAATGGGAAAATGAAAGCCTGGAGAAAAAAGTTTCAGTGTTTCTCATGTGAGAAAAATAATTTATATATTAGCTGATAGAAAAACATACCAGTAATCAATTACTTATTTAAAATTTACAGTAATTTCTGACCCTAAGGAGTTCCCACCAGAAAAAGACAAATTCAGTGGCACTACATTTTGTGTATAAATGCTTTTCATTCCTTGTTTGCAGTTCTTATCTTATAATCAAATATTAAACATTCAGGTTGGGAGTACCAGTGAAATAGCTCAAATAATCATTTTAGAAATATTTAAGAACACCGAAGCCCCCAAAAGGCTAAGTGGTTTGACTGTGGAAATATTGTTAGGTTTTAGCTGAATTAGGACTAGAATTTAGTCCTCTTAGTTCCCATTCCCAAGTTTTTCCCATTACTCCATGACTTCTAAACGTAACAAAGGCAATTTTTAAATGTTTGTTAAGCATTGCTTTTATTATAAAGGCAATTTTTAAACATCATTGCCTCTCATTTCTTTGGAGACTAAAGCTTTGACTCAAGGACAATTGAAAATGAACTGGATAATGCTCAATAGATTGAACATAATGATAAGATGCTATTTACTACTATATCTCTAAAGGTAAGAGCAGTGTCTAGCATAGGAGATGCTCAATTAATATTTGTTGAATAGATGAGTAGAAGTGACCCATGACCATGATGCCTACCACGTTGTTTGGAAAGAATTACAAGCACCAGCCAAGCTGCTGAAGACACTCCAGGGGGAACAGATTTCTGTATTCACTTGAAGTAGAGGAAATATCAGCATTTGCTTCCGATAAGTTTGTGTGCATTTGCAGGAACTTGTGAGTCTCCTATTAAAAATGAACAGGAGACTAATAAGTTCCCGGGAACACCCACAAATCTTCCTACTCATTCTACAGCTTTGCAATGGACAGCATGCTATGAATGGTGCTTACCACCATTCTCAGTGCCGCTAAGTTTTGAGGATAAATTTAAGTTCTAAACAAAAGAAGTAATCTTGGAAAGGTAAAATAGTTCACCCAGGCAAATGTCAGCTCCTGGATTCATCATAGATGCTGGTGAGTTTGCTCAATCAGTTCCACAGGTGTTGGATCTAGCCAAGGGGTTGCATTTCTTCTAGACTAAGTCTTGATAATAGCATTATAAATTGAGCAGACAGCTTATAAGAGTCATGTTAAATGATATTCTCCTTTATGTGGTAAGATTAAATTATTTAGTGAAATAAATGCCAGTGCCCTTATGAAAGAAAATGTATAGACATTTTAGGGAAAAAATATAAAATTATATGCTTACATATTACATTATTATTTCCCTAAAGTTTTTTCCTGGCTATATTTTATCAGGATTATATTAACTTCATAAGTGTTGAGATTGTTTTCTAATTTTTTTGTGAGAAAGTATTTACTCTGTTTATGTTCATGTGTACATCAATTTATGTAATTACTTTTTATATTTTAGTATTATTTGATGGACTATATTTGGCATCAACATTTATAGCATAAACCTGTTCTTAAACTTCTTGAAGCAGTTTTTCATAAAACTACACAAAGTTAATTATTTTCTCTATAGTCTGTTCATGGTATAGAAGTATGACAAACTCAAATGTGTTCAAGAAAAGTGTAAACACAAAGTCGACGATGTGTATTAGGGAGAAGTAAAGACTATAGCTGACATAGGTGTATCTGAAGACTTCGAAAGTCAAAATCATATCTAAGGGTTAGATTTCAGTTGCATACTCTATAATAATGAGTAGCAAGATTTTTCCCAGTGTCTCTGTGTATCCCTCAAAATTTTATCTTTAGCCCTAGTGGGTGGCTTAGTTGGTTGGAATGTCATCCCATACACCAGAAGACTGAGCTCCATCCCCAGTCAGGGTGTTTCGTATGGGAGGCAATCAATTAATATTTCTCTTTCACATCTCTATCTATCTATCTATCTATCTATCTATCTATCTATCTATCTATCTATCTATCTATCTATCTCTCCTCCCACCTCCCTCCTTCCCTCCCTCCCTCCTCTTCTTCCTTCCTTTCTATTGAAAAACAATAAACTTATCCCCAGGTGAGGACTAAAACAAATTGTCTTCAAAAGTCTCAAGAAATTTCCTTACATTTAAAACTCAGAATATAAACTCTTTTCTTCATTTTCATGTATTTTCTTCCTAAAACAACATGCTGATTTTATTATTTTTTTTAGTTAAAATTCAGTTCGGAGCCTATTTCTTTAGGATATCTTCAATTGATTTCAATTACCCTGGTATACATATGAACAAATACTGAATCAACTGAAAACACATTTTCAGAGAGAATTTTTGTCAAGCACTGGACATTAGAACACCCTTCACCATTTTAATGATCTGGTATCACATCTCAGACCCACTAGATGACTGTCCCTGTGAGATAACACTGCTGGCTGTAACTTGGATAAAATAATTTGTGAGCCATGTTCTCTTCTGGGTAGCTTGGTTATGATGTGCATGCTAAAAAGCTCACCATATCAGGATACAGTAAGGTTGCATATGTATCATCTTGAACATAGTTTTTTATAAGCAAATCATTGTTCACTGACATTCTTCTTTAATATTAGTAATAAATTAATGACCTCTCCAACACAGTGTCAGGTACAGTTAGGACATAGTGTTTGAGAACCACTTTTCTGACACATACAGTTTATACTAATGTCAACAGTTTTCTTAGACAAATGACAAATTATGACAATCTATTGCCTTAATCCAAGGAGCTCATCTGACCACTGCCTTTAATAACTAGAGAAACAAACTTCCACCTTCTTCTCCCAGGCACAGATCAATAATGTGACACTTATGTCGGTAGACTTAAACTCAGCAGACATCTATGAGCATCTACCTTCAGTTGCTCTACCAGATTCTAGGATAGAAATTGACAAGGAGATCGTCTGTAAAACTGTAAAATTTTACTATATGTACATGATCTGCCTCACTCATGGTAAATCATACATTAGACTTCCTGCTTCTCCATGCCTGGCCGTGAATTTCCCTAATGCAGTGCAGCTAATCCATTAGTGAGCATATTGTAAGTGTCTGAAATATTGTCTTCAGTGTAAAACTCTGCACTACTCTTTCATCTCCAAGCTTAATCTGAAACAACTCTCTATTTTTCTATTATTTCTCTTCTCTTTCTCTCTTTTCTTTTTGTGATTTTTTAAATTATTTATTTATTTATTGTTTTATTACTGTGCAAGTATAGTTGTCTCCATTTCCGCCCCCATCTCTCCCCGCCCGCCCCAGCCATAGGCACTCCCCATCCTCGATCCTACCCACCTTTGGCTTTACCTATGTGTCCTACATACATGTTCCTGAAAACCCTTCCCCCTTTACCCCCATTATCCCCTCCCATCTCTCCTCTGGTTACTGTCAGTTTGTTCTTAACTTCAATGTCTCTGCTTACTTGTTTGTTTTGTTAATTAGGTTCCACTTACAGGTGAGATCATCTAGTATTTATTTTTCACTGCCTGGCTTACTTCACTTAGCATAATGCTCTCTAGATCCATCCATGATGTCAAGAATGGTAGGAGTTTTCTTTCTTTCTGCTATGTAGTACTCCATTGTGTAAATGTACCACAGTTTTCTGATCCATTGGTGTTGGGAGATCTTCTCTCTTTTTTAATATTCTGCTTAAAAGTATTATATTTCATTTATTTCAAGTTACACAAGTGGTAGCTGCTGTATTTATCCTACAAGGGCATGTTATTTCGTAAGAACAAAGCATGCCTTTTTGTTTCTTTGTCTTATCAATATTATTTAACCATGTGTTCATCTCTCCAAAAGTCCCATCCCTCAGCTTCAGTAGAGCTTTTTGTTTCATTTTGTTTGTGACTACCATCTAAGCAAGACATTTTATTTTTTTTTATTTTTATTGTTGTTCAAGTACAGTTTTCTGTCTTTTAATCCCATCACAGTCCACACCCCAGTGCTCCCCTCCTCCCTCCCATTTCCACCCCCCTTAGTTTTTGTCCATGTGTCCTTTATACTTGTTCCTGTGATCCCTTCCCATTTTCCCCTGAAATTCCCTCCCCTCTCCCCTCTGGTTACTCTCAGCTGTTTTCTATTTCAATGTCTTTGGTTATATTTTGCTTGTTTGCTTGTTTTGTTGTTTAGGTTCCTGTTAAAGGTGAGATCATATGGTATTGCCTTTTACTGCCTGGCTTATTTCACTCAGCATAATGCTTTCCAGTTCCATCCATGCTGTTGCAAAGGGTAGGAGCTCCTTCTTTCTTTCTGATGCATAGAATTCCATTGTGTACATGTACCATAGTTTTTTGATCCACTCATTTAGTGATGGGCACCTAGGTTGCCTCCAGCACTTGGCTATTGTAAGTTGTGCTTCTATGAACATTGGGGTGCATAGATTCTTTTGGATTGGTGTTTCTGGTTTCTTAGGGTATAATTCGAGCAGTGGAATTGCCGGGTCAAAAGGCACGTCCATTTTTAGTTTTCTGAGAAAATTCCATACTGTTTTCCATAGTGGTTGTACCAGTCTGCAATCCCACCAACAGTGTACTAGGGTCCCCTTTTCTCCACAACCTCTCCAACACTTGTTGTTTGTTGCTTTGTTTATGATGGCCATTCTCACCGGTGTGAAGTGGTATCTCATTGTAGTTTTAATTTACATCTCTCTGATAGCTAGCGATATTGAGGATCTTTTCATGTGTTTCTGAATCCTCCGTATGTCCTCTTTGGAGAAGCATCTATTCAAGTCTTTTGCCCATTTTTTAATTGGATTGCTTGTCTTCTTAGAGTACATTCATGCAGGTTCTTTATATATTTTGGAGATTAAACCCTTGTCTGAGGTATCATTGGCAAATATGTTTTCCCATACAGTTGGCTCTCTTTTTATTTTAATGCTGTTTTCTTTGGCCATGCAGAAGCTTTTTATTTTGATGAGATCCCATTTGTTTATTTTTTCCTTTATGTCCCTTATTCTAGGGGAAAAATCACTAAAAATGTTGCTGCGTGAGATATCTGAGATTTTTCCTGCCTATGTTCTCCTCTGTGACCTTAATGGTGTTCAGGCTTATATTTAAGTCTTTTACCCACCTTGCATTTATTTTTGTGTATGGCATAAGTTGGTGCTCGAGTTTCATTTTTTTGCATGTAGCTCTCCAGTTCTCCCAACACCATTTGTTGAAGAGGCTATCTTTATTCCATTTTATGTTTCTGCCCCCCTTTTTCAAATGCTAACTGACCATAGAGACTTGGGTTTATTTCCAGGCTCTCTATTCAGTTGCATTGGTCTACATGCCTGTTTATATGCCAGTACCAGGCTGTTTTGATTACAGTGGCCTTGTAATACAGTTTGGTATCAGGTACTGTGATCCCTCCTACTTTGCTCTTCTTTTTCAAAAGTGCAGCAGGTATTCGGGGTTGTTTATGATTCCATATAAATTTTTGAAGTGTTTCCTCTATGTCTGTGAAATAAGACATTGACACTTTAATAGGTATTGCATTGAATCTGTAAATTGCTTTGGGTAGTATGGACATTTTGATGATGTTAATTATTCCAATCCATGAACAAGGTATATATTTTCATTTGTTTGTGTCTTCCTTGATTTCTTTCTTCAGTGTTGTGTAATTTTCTGCACACAGGTCTTTTACCTCTTTGGTTAGGTTTATTCCTAGGTATTTTATTTTTCTTTTTGCTATATCAAATGGGTTTTTTTCTTTATTTCTGCTTCTGCTGTTTCATTATTGGTATACAAAATGCCTTTGATTTCTGGATGTTGACTTTGCATTCCACTGTTTTGCCAAATTCATTTATTAGGTTGAGCAGTTTTGGGGTGGAATCTACAGAATTTTCTATGTACACTATCATGTCATCTCCAAATAATGGCAGTTTTGTTTCCTCTTTTCTGATTTGAATGCCTTTTATTTCCTTTTCTTGTCTGATTGCTGTGGCTAGGACTTCCAATACTATGTTGAATAGAAATGGTGGAAGTGAACAACCTTGTCTTGTTCCTGATCTTAGTGGAAAATATTTTAGTTTTTGCCCATTGAGTATGATGTTGGCTGTAGGTCTCTCATATATGGCCTTTATTATGTTGAGAAATGCTCCCTTCATTCTGACCTTGCTCAGTGTTTTCAGCATAAATGGGTGCTGTACCTTATCAAATGCTTTTTCTGCATCTATTGATATGATCATGTGTTTTTTGTCTTTGCTTTTGTTTATGTAGTGTATTACATTTACTGATTTACAAAAGATGAACCATCCTTGCATCCCTGGGATAAATCCCACTTGGTCATGGAGTATGATCTTTTTAATGAATGTATTGTAGGATGTGGTTTGTCACTATTTTGTTGAGGATTTTAGCATCTATGTTCATCAGTGATATTGGCTTGAAGTTTTCTTTCTTTGTCGAGTCTTTATCTGGTTTTGGGATTAGGATGATGTTGACTTCATATGACCTCACCTTTAATAGGAACCTAAGCAACAAAACAAACAAGCAAGCAAAATATAACCAAAGACAGTGAAATAGAAAATGGGATGACAGTAACCAGAGGGGAGAGAGGAGGGAACTTCAGGGGGGGAAAGGGAAGGGATTATAGGAGCAAGCATAAAGGACACATGAACAAAAACTAAGGGGGGTGGAAATGGGAGGGAGGTGGGGAGCACTGGGGGGATGGACTGGGATGGGAGTAAAAGAAAGAAAACTGTACTTGAATAACAATTATATATATAAAGAAAAAAAAGAAACATTAAAACATAATAAAAAAATAAAAGAGTTTGGGAGTCTTCCATCCTTTTGAATTTTTTCGAATAGTCTGTGAAGGATGAGGGTTAGCTCTTCCTTAAATGTTTTGTAGAATTCTCCTGTGAAACTGTCTGGTCCCGGGGTTTTGTTTATCAGTAGTTTTTTTTTATTACTGCTTCAATTTCATCTGCTGTTATTGGTCTGTTCAGGATTTCTGCTTCTTCTTCACTGAGTTTTGGAAGATTATATTTTTCTAGAAATTAGTCCATTTCACCTAGGTTTTCAAATTTCTTGGCATACAGTTCTTCACAGTAATTTCTTACGATCCTTTGTATTTCTGTGGTGTCAGTTGAAATCTCTCCTCTTTCATTTCTAATTGTGTTTATTTGTGTCCTCTCTCTTTTTTTACCTGATGAGCCTGCTTAAAGGCTTGTCAATTTTATTTATCTTTTAAAAAAACCAGCTCCTTGATTCATTGATCCTAAAAATTGTGCTTTTTGTCTCTATGTCATTTAATTCTGCTCTGATTTTGGTTATGTCCTTTTTTCTACTTGCTCTGGGCTATCTCTGTTGTTGTTCTTCGAGTTCTTCTAGGAGAAGGGTTAGGTTGTTTGTTTGAAATGTTTCTATCTTTTTTTAGGTAGGCCTGTATTACTATGAACTTCCCTCTCAGGACTGCCTTTGCTGTGTCCCATAAGTTCTGGGTTGTCATGAGTTCATTTTCATTTGTTTCCAGAAACTTTTTGATTTCTTCCCTAATTTCATTCTTGACCCATTCATTGTTTAATAGCATGCTATTCAATCTCCATGATTTTGAGTGTTTGGGTTTTTTTCCTTGGGGTTGGTTTCTAGTTTCAATCCGTTGTAGTCAGAGAAAATGCTTGGTATGATTTCAATTTTCTTGAATTTGTTGAGACTTGTTTTATGTCCTATCATGTGGTCTATCTTCAAAACTGTACCATGTGCATTTGAAAAGAATGTATATTTAGCTTCTTTGGGATGAAGGGCTCTCTCTATGTATATATCAGTTATGTCCATTTCTTCTAGGGTGTTGTTCAATGACACAATAGCTTTATTGATATTTTGTTTGAAAAATCTGTCCATTTTTGACAGTGAGGTGTTAAAATCCCCTACTATAATTGTGTTGCTATCAATATCTCTCTTGAAGTCCTCTAAGATTTTCTTTATGTATTTGGGTGCTCCTATGTTGGGTGCATATATATTTGTAATGTTTATGTCTTCTTGGTGGAGACTTCCCTTGATTAGTATGAAGTGACCTTCTGGGTCTCTCTTTATGGCCCTTTCTTTGAAGTCTATTTTGTCTGATATGAGTATTGCTACCCCAGCTTATCTTTCCTGTCCATTTGCTTGGAAAATTTTTTTCCAGCCCTTCCCTTTTAGTCTGTATAGGTTTTTGTCCTTAGGTGGGTTTCTTGTAGGCAGCATATGTGTGGGTCATGCTTTCTTATCCATTCAGCTATTCTATGTCTTTGTATTGGAGCATTTAATCTATTTATGTTTAAGGTTATTATTGAAAGGTACTTATTCATTGCCATTTTTGTACCTGTGCTCGTCTCTATCTCTCTCTTTTCCTTCCTTTCCTTAGAGTAGTCCTTTAGCATCTCTTACAGAGCTGGATTGGTAGATTCTTTTAGACTTCTTTTTACTTGGAAGCTCTTTATTTGGCCTTCTATCTTGATTAAGAACCTTGCTGGGCAAAGAAGCCTAGGTTGCAGGCCTCTGGTTGTCATTACTTGGAATATTTCTTGCCATTCTCCTCTGGCTTGGAGCGTTTGCATTGAGAAGTAAGCAGCTAAACTTATTGTGGCTCCCTTGTATGTTACTTTCTTCTTCTCCTTTGCTGCCTTTAAGATTCTCTCTTTGTCTTAGAATTTTGCCATTTTAATTATGATTGGTCTTACACTGGGCCTCCTTGGGTTCCTCTTGATTGGGACTCTGTGTTTCCTGGATTTGTGTGACTTTTCTCTCATCAAATTAGGGAAGTTTTTCATCATTACTTTTTCAAATAGCTTTTCTATTCCTTGCTCTTCTTCTTCTCCTTCTGGTATCCCTATTATATGGATATTATTACATTTCATATTATCTTGCATTTCTCTTAATCCCTCTTCATTCTTTCTAAGCCTCTTTTCCTTTTCTTGCTCTTTCTGGAAGATTTTTTCTAATTTGTCCTCCAACTCGCTGATCAGATCTTTTGTGTCATCAATCCTGCTTTTAATTCCTTCCACTGTGTTCTTCAGTTCAGAAATTATATTCTTTATTTCTTCTTGGCCCTTGTTGATGGTTTCTATTTCCTTTTTCATGTTGATATAGTTTGCAGTGAGTTCATTGTAGTTCCCTTGTAGTTTCTGGTAGCTCATTATGAGCTCACTGAACTTCCTGATAACCAGTTCTTTGAATTTAATATCTGATAGCTGAGTTTTGGGGATTTTTTCTTTTTCTTCCCATTGTTTGTGAGACTCTTCTTGTTAGCTTCAGCTTCTTTTTTTAATATTTTATTTATTTATTTTTAGAGAAAAGGGACAGGAAGGAGAAAGAGTGGGAGAGAAACATCAACGTGTGGTTGCTTCTCATGTGTCCCCCACTGGGGACCTGGCCCGTAACCCAGGCATGTGCCCTGACTGGGAATTGAACCAGCAACCCTTTGCTTCACAGGCCCATGCTCAATCCTCTGAGCTACACCAGCTAGGGCTAGCTTCAGCTTCTTAAATGAATTTATGCTGGCTCCCAGGGTTTATGGTGTGAACTGCTGTGGTAGAATGCCTGTGAGATTCAGTGGTGCAGTCTCCTTCGGGTATCCTGGTGTTTACCGCTTCCACCTACTCTTTTTTGTGTTTAGTTGGAGGAGGAGGCAAAATGGTTTAAGACAGCTGGAGAGTATTCTATGATATTTACAGTAGCAGCCGGTGTAGAAGAGATAGGAGATCCATTGGCTATGTATAGTGTTAACCGTGATCTTCAACCCAACTAGCCACTTTAAGAAAGGATGGAAAGAAGGTAAGACTCTTGTTGGGAGGGAAGGATTGTGAGTTGGATCTAGAAAGCAGTGAGGTTGTGGGAGGTCAGATTCTGGAGTAAGGTGAGAGTAAAGGATAGTAAATAGGTGTAGTGTATGAGAGAATAGAGTTAACCACTACAGTAATAGATTTCAGGAGACTGTGATGTGGGCTAAGATCCGGGAGGGTTGTTGTGAAGTATTTACAATTGTATGGAACAGCTATTATTTACAATAATATTAGTGCAACACTCATATGCCAGATTCTATGTGATCTGAATAACATGAATAGGGGCTATAGGACTTTGAGTCGTGTGCTGATGGAACACAAGTGATGTGAAGGATAGTAAATTAGCCATACATTATGGAAGAGAGAGCAGGGGAAACCTGTGAAATGATACAATATAACCAGCTAAGCAAAGAAGACTATACAGAAAGAAGAGGAATACAAAAATACTATTAAAATAAAAGATGTAATAATAATGAAAAAAAATAATAATACAAATATGCAGTAATTTATAGTTTCTTTGCAATAGCAAAGTAAAATTTATTTCACTGTCTCAACTGTTGGGTTGCCCCCTCTTTGGGACCACCTGTGGTTCTTTTACATTTCCAAGATTTTTGTCTCACTTGTGGGTATTGAAAAAAAAAAAAGGCAGGAGAAGGAAGAAAGAAGAGATAGACTTGGAAAGAAAGGAAGAAAGACTAAAACAAGAAAGAGGAAAAGAGAAGAAAAAGAAATTTAAAAATAAAACAATGATGAAAATTAAAAAAATAAAATATTACTTAAAAAAATAACATCAAAATCAAAACAAAACACACATGTCTTGTTGATTTCAAACTGGCCAAACCGGTTTTTCTGCTCTTGCTGGCTGCTGCAGGTTGAGAGGCAATTGGTGTGGTGTTTCTCCTTTCCAGAAGTTTACTCAGCCAGTCTGGCAAGCACTCTCCCAAGAGGTAGACTGGCTCCTTTCCCCAATATCTTAGGTTGGGCGATCCGGGTTTTCTTCAGAGCACTTTTCCCTGGGGGCTATCACGGTAGGCTCGGGTGCAGGGGCGCCCAATCAGCTAGGCTGCCTCAGTCCCACGGTTAGGGTGCAAACCCTTCCCAGTGCTATAGGGGAACACAGCGCCTTCTGTGTATACTTGGGGTCTCTGCCCAGCTGGGTGGGAAGTTGGCCTCTCGGCTATGGCAACAGAATTCCCAAACAGTTTTACTCTGAGTAATTCCTCCTACTCAAGCCTGCCGCCCTGTACAGCCCAATTCTCCAGCCAGACCGGTGACTATCCCGGTCTGCCCTTCACTGCAGGACTCTCAGCTCTCCTGAGCTGGCGACCACAGACTCTGCGGGTGATCACAGCCCCTATGTGTTTTGCCTCTTTGTCCTTGTTTCCCTCTCTTCGACCAGGTCTCTCCTGGTGTTGCTCAGATCCTGCTAGGTTGGCGAGGGAGGGAGCAGTTGACCTCTCTCCCAGGGACTCTGTGGCAGGCCCTCCGCTTTCAAGGATTCTGTGGTAGACCTGGTGCCAGAGCCAGGCACCAGGCCTGGGGGCTACAGCTGCCATGTCCCCGTGCTGTCCCTGGGACCTTACTGTCCTGAAATGTCCTTCTTAAAATCTGGTTTTTCAGTGTCCGCTACAGTTTTTGGACTCTTATTACCAAACACGCTGGGGTACTGTTGGCTGCTTGCTCTGTTCCTCCATGGATCGGCCAGGTTTTTCTTCCGTGTGTAGGGGGAAGTGGAATCTGCTCCCTCCTATTCCTTTGCCATCTTTAAGCAAGACATTTTAAATGCTTTATTTGAAAGGTCCTAAGGTGGACCTTTCATCACAGCCACCCCAACAGGTTGGTCATGGTTTGCTAATGATAACAGCAAGCCCTGATTGCTTTTTATTTGTTAATTAAGACTCACTTTACTTGGAAAAAATAAGCCTTAAGCAATATTGCCATTCAAAATTATTTTTGATGACAGAAACATTTAAAAGTGCAATAATAATAATAATGAAAATACTGTTTTAGTTTAGGTAAGAAGTTACCTGATGTGAGGATATCAGAAGGTATTAGCAGCAGAGAAGTTTGTTCCTGTAAGACTTCAGCTACAGAATTAGATAGTAAGGCAGAAAGAAGAAACATGTCCTTGGAGTAGAAAGAATTTGTAGAAAGTTTTACTATGGTCAATCTCGTCTGAAAAAACCAAGGCATATAAAGAAAAGGGAGGGGAAAAAACTCTAGTTACCTCAATTTTATAGGAATAACCACTCTTGATCTTCAAAGATGAACTTAGTCTCATTAGAATAAATTTGGGACATACTAAGTAGACAGAAAAACAAAGACCTTCTGTAAAAATAGCAAATGAAAATTAGTACATATCTCCGTAGTGTTGCAGGAAAGGAAACAGCAGTAAAAGCAATTATGTGAGTAAATATGGTATAACCTGTGCAAAGCCCCAGTGGCACATACTCTTTTCTGGAAGTTAAGAATCTAATTAAGATGCAATTTGTCATTGTCCTCAAATCTGAAGAAGAAGCCCTGTCCTGTCTTTTTAATTGAACTGTATTAACTCAACCACTCCTGCCCACTATGAATTAATTGGCTCTTTCAATTGCTCTTTCTAGGAGGGCTCTACCATTTTAAACCTGCCACAGATACTTGCTATTTATTTTTTCATGGTACTGTTTTAGCTTGGATTCAGTTCTTTCAGCCTCCAGTTTTCATTCTAATTTTAAATATTAGCCAATCAAGTCTTAAATTAATTATAGATCTGTTACCATTTATGTCAGTGCTAGAGCTTCTCTGCTGTGAATTTTCTGTCTCTTCCCACTCTATATTGTATTTCTGACTTTGGCTAAAGGTTGTGTCAGTAACTTAAAAGCATGCCAGTCTAGAAGAATAGTGTGTTCTTGGTTTATTTGTAATTCCAACATAACTAACACACTGATGGTTCACTTCTTTAAAAAGTTAGCAAATTTCAAGGAATTCCAAGCAATTTCCTTGAGTTAGAGCGATACCTAAAGTAAACTTTTTTAAAAAATGTATTTACCCACCATGAACAAAACTAATCACTATATACTAACCACTATACAGTGATCACCATACTAATCACTGCCCCTTGTTACCCACAATGAAAATACCAAGATGAAAGAATGTGCTAAGCAGGTTGAATGGTGCTCCTAGGATTTCACCTCAGGTTTAGAACAGGATCTGGAATAGAATCAGGTTTATGCAGAACTGGAAAATCTTTGGAGAGATCAGTTGTTTCTACTGACCAAAAATAGTGACTTCAGTGCCTCTCGGCACCCAGTGCCTAACCTACGTATGTTCTATGCAAAAGTTCCACTTGCTGGACAGCTAAGGATGCCTATTCTACTCCTCAGAAGGAGCACAACCTAGAAAGTACCATTTTAATATACAGGGTCCGGCACAAATAACACCCCTTTTTATTACAAAATTGTTTATTATGAAATCATAAGCCTGTAATTCTGTAACATAGTAATATCATGCTCAAGCACGCTATGTGCCATTTTACATGAAATATTTAAATTTAAACTATAAATTATTACAACCATACTATTACCCTATCAACCACACTTCAGCAGTTGTTACTGCTGCCCACCCCTGCATGTTGTGGTTAGTTCCATAGTGCCCCAATTCCAACGCCACTACCAGAGTAAGTGCATTTTTCAATGCATTTTATATTTGATTGTCAGCAATACAATATATCTGTACAATTAAATAATGTCATGTAGGCCTTAAGGGCAACTATGTATATTGTTTTTTTTTGCATTTTTCTTTGGAAAATACATTCTGAGTAATGAACCATTGACTTATCTATGTCTGAACTTCTCAACATGGTTAACTTTTAATTTTGGAGTTGTTCCCAAATAGACGAATATCGGTAATTGAATATCTGTGTGGTCCTATGAGGTACTCTAAATATTTGTTCCTTCTAGATCACTATTTTTAACATTTCTAAAATATTAAGATAAATTGTATACTTTGTAATAACAAAAGCAATATTTTCCATACTAACAAAACCACTAACTATATATTCTCACCATGATAGCGATTATTTCATGCCAATCAGAAGGAGAGTTTGTCAATTAAATTGGAGCACCTGTGGTGATGTGGTTGGTTAAGCAGACATAATTACCAAGGGTACATAAATGGTGGGCATAGTGCTTGAATTATACATGCTAGACACAATCCATCTTTGACTGGGGGGGAAGAGCAGATAGAGTTTGTAGGGAGAAATATTTTCAAAACAAAAACCATAGGAAAAAATAACAAGAAAAAATAACCCTTAATTATTTTTAGTACTTTGTTCAATTAATTTTCATTAAGTATTAGCTTTGGGTAGGCACTGACTATGTTATTTACTAAGAGTATGCTGTTGAGAAAAATTAACATGATGCATGTCTTCATGGAGTTTACACATTATGATAACCAATTGAAAATTGTCTAATTTAATAAATATATAATAAAACATATATGTATTACCAAACTATATTACCAACATTTGTGCTGAAGTAAGAATTTAGGTGTTATGAAAGCACAGAAGATGCAAGCCTAACTTATTTTGGTTTGGTTGGGAGCATGAGGGCTTCCCATAGGAAGTTATGTTTTATATGACATCTAATAAGTAAAAATAAACAGAATGAATGAGGCAGAAGGATGAGTAGGTTCTAGGCCAAATAAAACAAAATGCAAATGCCAAAGGATACTTACAGCAATTAAAAGAGACAAGTGTGAATGATGGAGAAAGTAGCTTGGGTTGAGTTTAACAGATAGATAATGGCTTCTGATAATCTCAAGTCTTGTGGGCTATGAAATGGATTTTGGTCTTTATGCTAGAATTTGGGATGCTGTTGACATATTTGAAGATAAGAAGAAGGCAATGAACATACTTGTGTCTTAAAAAACATATCTCTATGGTATATGTAACAGTTCAGAAAGAGCCATGTGTGAATACAGGACACCAGTTAAAATGATATTACATTAGAAGGCCATGGCAGTAAAGATGAAAAAATGGATTTATTGGAGACATATTTTGCAAATAAAAACTAATTGACTTGGTGATGATGAATAACAGTGGCAAAGGAGAGAGAGATGGTGAGATGTCAATAAAATTACTAGTTGCATGGTGTGAGCTACCAAATATGTGTCAGTTTGTTTCACAAAATGCAAGACAATTAAAGAAGACCAGACTAGAGAGAAAAGCATGTGTTAGGTGGTTTTGATGGACAGATTGAGAACTCCTGTTTTAGAGGAGCAGAACTCAACTCCTCCCTAAAAGCAAACAAGTGTGCTGAAATTGAATATTGCTAACCTCTTTCTACAGAAGGTTTATTACCCCTTATGCTGATAGAATTTTAATGCTTAAGTATTACTGGGATTTAAAATTAAATTATCAAAAACTGCACCAGACACTTCACATTATTATCTCCAAGCTTCTCCATGATTCTGAAATAAGTATGATCCCTGTTTTGCAGATAAGCAAATGGCAAACCAGGGTTCAAGCCCAGGACTGCCTGACCCAGTTGTATACTTTGGACATGTTATACCACATCTCTTGCTCTATCATGACTATGTTGTTAAACAAATATACCTTTCTAGTGGGTAAGTGAATTTAAGTTATCTCTTCTGTACTTTGGATCCTTTCCCAAGAATATAAAATTAAATTTTATCTGTGATTGAGGAAAAATTGGAAGCAGCGGGCAGTTTTGGGAATCGGATATACTGTGCATAAAGAAAGAGTTTACAAGTTTAATTCACTTAGCATAACTTTCTCCAGGTCCACCCATGATGTTGCAACATGTTAAGAGTTTCTTCTTTTTATTGCTGGGTAGTATTCCATTCTATAAATATACTACAGCTTACATTTTGCAATAGCCGGGATAAACCTGGAGGAAATTATGCTAAGTGAATTAAACCAGTCAGTGAAAGGAAAACACCACGTGATCTCATTTACATGTGGAATCGAAGGAACACAATAAACTAACAAACTAAATAGTAACAGAAGCTTAGATACATAAAATAGCTGCCAGAAAGGAGATGGGGGAGATGGACGGACTGAAAGATGACAAAGAGATTAACCAAAGAACATTTATGCACAACCATGGACACAGACAACAATACGGGGATTGACTTGGGGAGGGAGACGGTGAGGCTGCGGGGAGGTGGGGAAAGGGAGAAAAAGCAGGAACAATTGTAATAGCATAAAAATAATATAAATAAAAGTAAAAAACAAAGTGCTCACAGGTTTTTAATGTTATCGTTATCATGATCATCCGTGTGAAGGTTGTTAATACCATGGTGCACTGCTTCAGATGTTAAGTGCTCTGAACATAGGTTAATCTAAAATACAGTTGGTAATGTTAACATTTTAAAACCACTAAAAATGGAAAGATGATAGTTAACATGGAAAAAAGGTTTTTAGTAATGTTAGCATTTTACACTTAAAATCCTGTCATATTAGTAAATTTAAAAACCTCATTACAATGATTGACATAAGCATTATCCTGCATTTCTGAAAATTAAATATGCTTTCTTTGGAAAGTATTGGTGTCCTTTTGTGGATCACTGTTAATTTTAAATAGAATATTCTCCCAAGAGCAGAGTCGGTTAATTTTATTTGAAGTTATTTACATTGTGTCTAGTGCTTAACCAATAAAATCATTGGATTTTATAGCTGGCAGGAATTTTAGAGACAATTAAGTCCAATGACATTATTTTACTTAGATAAATAAGTATTAGGAAAATTAGGAAACTGTGGATCAAAGAAATTAAGTGACTTATCAGAGCTACAAGCATAGTTAGGCTTTCTGATCCTCAGGTCTTTCTGCTCCCCTGTCCTTCTATATTCCCTAGTCAGCTGCCAGAGCAGCAGTTCCGAGGGTTATTTTCCTCAGAAATTTCTAAGTCTAACACAGCTACACAGTCGTCCAGACCTGTCCCGAATGGTGGTATCCTTACACATACTCAGCATGTTAGCACTGGGGAAATGTGGAGCTCTGCTGAGACTGTGGTAGATCAGGGTCGTCGTTTACAAGAGTGCCCATGTAAGCCAATTAAAAACTAATGAGACAAAAATGTCTTGGATCAATTGGAACCCACAGAGGTGGTAAAAATGATTGGACAAAAAGGCACAAACTGCTGTGATAATTGGAAGAAACAAGGGGTGGAGCTGGCTGTATTTGGAATCCCTGGATGAGATTTTTTCATATACCTGACTTTCTAATGACTTGTTTCGTGCAGTTGTTTGGGAGGGTTTCTTCGGGATGTTCTTGAAGGATAATTTGTGATGATAGAAGAATAATAAAATAGCACAGCTTTTTTCAGTCTTAAAACTTTTGGTTAAGTTCACTGGTACGACTGACTCACATGACTTTGGATGAGTATTTTATTTTATTTATTTTGTTTTGTTTTGTTTTTGTAAGTCAATGCTTTATTTGGGATGGAATCCCAGGGCAGGAGGAATGAAGAGGGGAAGTAAAGCAGAGGAGGAGGGTGAACAAATATAAGGTGCATATATTATCAAGCTGGCCACCACTTCACAAAGAGATAGAGAGTTCACCTCATGGGACATCCCTGAGAGGCACTAGGGTCTACTATGCCGCAGAACCGACTGTTAGGTTTGGGAAGGAAGGAGGATTAGCAATGCATGTGCCAGTGGCTTCTTTTTTAAATATTTTATTTTTATTCTATTAGAGTTGCCCCAATTTCTTCCCTTTGCCCCCTCCACCCAGCCCACTCCCCACTGCCACAGTCATTCTCCACTCTATCGTCCATGCCCACGGGTCATTCATACGTGTTCCTTGGCTAGACCTTTTCATTCTTTCCACCATTATCTTCCTTCCCCTCCCCTCTGGTCACTGTCAGTTTGCTCCTTGTTTCCATGACTCTGGTTCTGTTTTTCTCATTAGTTTATTTTGTTCATTAGGTTCCTCTCATAGATGAGACCATATGGTATTTGTCTTTCACCAACTGGCTTATTTCACTTAGCACAATTATTCTCCAGTTCCATTCATGCTGACCCAAAAGGTAGGAATTCTTTCTTCCTTTCTGCTCCATAGAATTCCATTTTGTAAATGTACCAGTTTTTTGATCCACTTATTTACCAATGGGCCCTTAGGCTGTTCCCAGCACTTGGGAAAATACAAATAAATGGAAGCATATATCGTGTTCATGGATTGGAAGAATTAACATAATAAAATGTCCATACTACTCAAAGCATTCTACAGATTCGATACAATTCCTATTAAAAGACAAATGGCATAATTCACAGATCTAAAACAAATACTTCAAAAATTTATATGGAACAAAAAAAGACCCCAAATAGCCTTAGCAGTCTTGAGAAAGAATAACAAAGTAGAAGGCATCACGATACCTGATATCAAATATACTAGAAGGCTACTGTAATCAAAACAGCCTGATACTGGCATAAGAACAGATACATAGATCAATAGAACAGAACAGAGAACCTAGAAATCAACTCAAGTTTCTATGGTCAATTAATATTTAACAAAGTGGGCAGGAGCATACAACTGATTTGGGGGTTGCAAAGGATGAACACTGTCATGAATTTGCCATTATATCCAGAATCGTAGCATATTTTCACAAAAGATATTATTAATTTTCCCTTCTATCAGAGTTTTATTGTTTCCTCCATGTTTGTATGCTTACCTTTCCTGTTAAATATTACCAGTTCCACTCTTTCTTATAATAAGGACAAAAATAATGTAACTTCAAAGAAAAGGAATTTGTTTTATCTCTATATGTTTATTTTTTGAAGATATTACTTAAGTAAAAGACTTATTAAGCATTTGATGGGATAGGCATTCAAGCAAATGCTAGAGTCATATTTTGGGAGAAATGTTTAAAACACAACAGATATTTTATGATATCCATCATTTTGCCTGTAGGTGGGAAACTTGAGGTAAATGATTTTGAAGATATTTTTCCAGCTCTATGGTTTTATGATTTTATGAGTCAAAGCATAAAATTATGATTTTGAATTTAGAGGTGAAAGGCAATGCTGCATCATAAATTGAGAGGAAATCACCACATCTTTGACTACTGTATGGCACTGCCCTCCATAAAAGATGTCTTGGGGTAAACCGCATCATTCATCTCCAAACAGGACAAGGTTTCTTACAGTAGCAAGAGATAAACAAAACTGGAAATTATTAAACACGTTATGAACGAAGCATTTTCAAAAATCTTAAGAGGTAAGTGTTATTATATATATATAAAGTGTTTTTATACGCAGGAAAGTAAGTCTCATAGAAATAACATCCATCCAGTTAATATGTATCATAACAGGGATATGAACCTAGCCTCCGATGTCCACTTTCCTCCTCCTGTGGTGTTTTCAGGAAATTGCTTCTTCATCTTTATCATCTTACATGCTGCAAAAATAAAGGTGTTAGGGGGTTGAAGATGTGATTATGAGCATTATTTGGTTACAGTCTAGTATCAGTGATAGTGTTCCTGAGCTTAATATTTTTATAGTATACAAAACATTTACTTTGTTTTCCTTTTCTTGGTATTTTTAATACTGAATATGTTATTGTATGCCTAAAGTAAATGCAAAAGTATACAAAGTAAAATCTCAAAGTTTCATTTTTTTTTGCCATATATGCTTTGCCTCCCACTTATTTATCAGATGTAAAAAATTTTAAAAGTTGATATGTGTCATGGATAACAGTGTGGTGATGATTGCTGGGGGGAGGGAGATATAAGGGGACTAAATGGTAATGGGAAAATATATAATAAAATTAAGAAAAAAGAATAGCTAATAAATAAGTAAAATATTTTAAAATATAATAAAAGTTAGTATGTGTCTTCTAGAGTGTCTTCTACAGGCATACCTCTAAGATATTGTAGGTTAGGTTTCAGATGACCTCAAATAAAATATCACAGTGAAGTGAATCACACAAATTTTGGGATTTCCCAATGCATATAAAAGTTATATTTTTATAGCACTGTAGTTTAAGTGTGCACTAGCATATGTCTAAAATACCTAATGTACACACATTAATTAAAAATATTCTATAAATGCTAGTTTTAATATTTTTGAGGGTTTGCCTCAAAGTTGATGGCTGCTGATTGATCAGAGCAGTGGTGGGAGAAGCTGGAGTGGATTGGCAACTTCTTAAAATAAGGTAACAATGAAGTTTATTGAATCCAGTCACAATTTCTTTGTAGCACACACTGCAAATTGGTTAATAGTACCCCCAAACAATTACACTTGTAACATCCAAGACTACTCATTACAGATCACTATAACAAATGTTTGCAATAATATGAGAATTACGAAAATATGACAAAGAGATACCAAGTGAACAAATAGTATTGGTCAAGTAGTGCCAATAAACTTGCTTGATGTAGGGTTGCTATGAACCTTCAATTTGTAAAAAAAAGCAGTATTTGCAGAGCACAATAAAGAGAAGTGCAAAAGAAGGTACACCTGTGTGTGCACTTATATTTTCAATGAGCTTATAGTATGCATATTGGTCTATAACTTAATTTTTAAAAGATTTGTAGATCATTATATATCTATTTTCATAATATTATAATAAAATATGTACACATTATACTATCATGGAGATTTACCACACTAATATTCACCTCATTTTAGTATCTACATATTAAAGTATTATCTATTTAATCATTTACTTACTGATGAATATTTAAATTGTTTCCAAGTTGTGATTTTTAAATAATCACTGCAATCAATGCCTTTGTAAATATATTTTTTCTAATATAAATATTTGTAGGTGTCTACAAGGAGAATTTTTACATTACAATTGCATGTCTATTTTTAATTTTTGACATTTTCTGCTATGTATTAAATAAAAAATAACTTTAATTGCCAGTAACCGATACAGAATGAGTCTCAATTTCCTGTCACCTTTGCATGACAAATGTTTTAATTATTGGCAGTCTGATGGATGAACTATCTTGTTATTCTTTCGTTTCACTAACTTTTTACATAAAAATGAAGTGAAGCAAATTATATACTTTTAGTCAATTTTTATGATTTCTAAGTTTAAATAATTTATTCAATTTTATCATATGGTCTTACTGGGTTTTTTTGTATGTTGCTTCCTACTGTAATGACCCCTAGTTCATTACATAAGCTGCCAATACTTTCTCCTCATCAGTTGATTGTCTCAGATGACTAAGGAATAATTGTTGACCTCTGGAAGGTCAAATAATTTGGAGAGTGATAAGCATATAAAGCATTATACCTGAATAGAAGCTACTATAATAGCACTAGATACACTGGTCTGTTGATGTCCTGAGGAAGCAGATACAACCAACCTCTTGGGAATCAGAGAATGCTTCACAGTGGACATGAGATGAGAGTTGGATCTTTATAATGATCAAGAAATTTCTAGATCAGTAGTATCATCATTGGATCTAAGATGGCAGCAGAGTAGATAGAAACTCTGTCCACTTGTTCCCACACCCAGATGGGTCTTGCAGCTAAACCACAGAGCAATCCATTTAAAAATCCAGCAGAGAGTACATACATGGGTAAGAGTGCAGGGAGTGGTGCATGAGTGGGTGACAGCCTGCCCGCCTGTGGGGCACTGGAAGTGGGTGGCATGGGTTCTCCTAGCAGAGCAACTGCCACCACCACTGCCCAAACTGGCACTTCTGGCTATGCAGAATCAGAGTGCCTACAGATCTGCTCAGGAGCTACAAGCTCTGGGCCAGAGACAGACAGCTGGGGAGGTGCTGGCTGTAGAAACAGCATGGCAGGAGCAGGCCTTCCTGAGGCTGAGAATCCCTGGAGGGAGCAGAGATAGCACCCCACCACTGCCACATGTTATAGTATCCCCGCAGGACTCTTCCCAGCACCACTGGGGAGAGATCCAGGGAGAAACTTTATCTAAAACTGTCAGAGGTTCTGGCAGGTGGTGGCCAGCCCTGACTGAGAGAGACTCTGGTATTTGGCGTGTGGGACTCCATGGAGAACAGGCCCTTCAGGGCTTGGTGCTGCAGTGTGAGGGCCACACAAAAACTCTTTTAACAAAGGAGCTGAGGCAAGACTCAAGACTTGGCAGGGACCTGGTGGTCCTGTGTGCATGCATATTGGCTCTGCTAACAAAGAACTTAAAGGGGATAGAGTCATACTGAAGGGAATCTGGGACCCAGCCCAGGACAGTTGGCGAGCAGGGGACTGGACAGAGTGAAGATTTTGGGCCCTAGCCTCCTGCAAGACAGCAGCAGGCAAGGGACTGGATAACCAGGAGTTGAATGCCTGAGATTTGCTGCAGGTAGTCTGGTCCCATCACAGACAGGTGAGCCCAGTCCCCACCTGTGGGATTATAGGCTTTCAGATCCCTGAAGTCTGTCCCAGGAGCCCTCTCCTGGTTGCATTTATTCAAGGGAAGAAGAAAAAGCTTTGAAAGTGCTCTTTACCAGACACAATGAGCTACATTTTTCCTTGGTCCAGGAGCCAATAAAACAGCAGAGCAGAGAGATTAGAGACAGGTGCACAAAGGGGGCCTCAGGGCCCCACTCAACCTTGGCAACTACACAAAGCTGCTATCTGTGCCAAATGGGAAAGATCTGCCCCTTTTACACAGATTCACTCCTCACAGGAAACAGATAATTAATTAACTAGAAATCAAATATTATTGGAAAAATCTGGGACAAACTAAGACATGTGGTGAGGAGATGGGGAAACACTCCCACCATCTTTCCTAAAGACTGAATAGTTCCCTCTAGGGGTGACCCAGGGTTCCCACCCTCCCAATCACACCACAGTCCCCCTCTGGAAGCAGGTGGAGAAGGTACTTGCAGTTCTCTCAGTACATTAAAATAACCACTTCTGGTCCCTGGATTGATGGAAAGCCATCAGGGCAGAACAGTGGGAACCAGCCAAATCTGAAGGAGACAGCCACAGACTGGGGATTGCTTGTAGTCTTGAAAAGGCTGCCTAGAACCAGACTAGGACACCATCTGACATTAGCAGGGGCAAATCCTGAAAGAAAAGACAGTGGTAAACACTGGATTCTATGAGATGAATTCCACCATGGTCTTCTTTAGGATTTGTATTGTTTACTCTCCTGCATAGCTTTTTAATATTCATTTCTTTTCCCTCCAACGTGGTGCCTATCATTTAACTTGATTTTATATTTTTGTTTATTTTAAGTCTTACATTTTGCTCCTCCCTTCTCTTTTCCCACTTTACATTTTTCCTTCTTCTTATTTCTGTTTTAAATTTTATTTTTTTCTCTTGCTCTGACTTATTTCTATTGCACACTCTTACTATTTATCCTGCCTCCAGCCTCTCAAAATCATTTGTAGTTTTCTTTTACATTTTTTATTTTATTGTTGCTCACATATAGTTTTCTGCCTTTCCCCCTACCCCAGCCATCCCCATCTCCCTCTCCTGATTCCACCCCCTTGGTTTTGTCCGTGTGTCCTTTATAGTTGTTCCTGAAAACCCTTCCACTTTCCACCCCCCCCACCATTATCCCCTCCCATCTTGCCTCTGGTTCCTGTCCATTTGTTCTTCATTTCAATGTCTCTGGTTATATTTTGCTTGCTTGTTTATACAAAACCATTTTTCTTGTCGTTAGTAGTCCCATAGTCTTTTCCCCATTCTTAAAATGCCATTATTCTATGTCCACCTTCATCAATCTTTGCTCATTGGTTGATATGGTGGATGTTGTTACATGTCTTCAATTTTATTTTTAGATCTTTACTATTTTTGTATTTCAAATCTCAAATTTTATTGTTCCCCTCTCCTACTACATTTTGTCTTCCCCTGACCTTTCTTTTTGCATTTTAAATTTTACTTTTTCCCTGTCTTAGACTGGTTTTGTTCCTTGAACTTAGTATCTTTTTCCCTCTATCCTCTCAAAATTACTTTTCTCTCCTCTAGACATTTCATAAGGTTTTCTTTCTTTCTTTTTTCCTTCTTATTCCCATTCCACCTATATTAATCTTTGCCTGTTTGTTGTTAATATTGCTGTGATGGCTCTTTTCCTCCAATTTGGCTCCTATTTTTTCACTACATTTAAAAAATTTTGTTTAAATCTAATAATATATGCTTCCTTTCTCTTACTCCATTCTGCCTTCTTCCTTCCCTTTCTATGTTATGATGTAAATTTTATTTTCTTTCTTTCCCTGCCTTGTACCTATTCCCTACTCTTATTATTTCTCCTTCTTCTACTCTCCTAAAATCATTTTCCTTTGAGCTAGTCATCTCATATTCATTTTTTCATTCATATAATAGTCTTAATCTCTTTACACCTTTATTAATATTTGCTCATTTGCTGTTGATAGTGTGGTTGTTTGTGTGTGGGGGTTATTTTGCAGGTGTGGGCTTGTTTCGTGGGTTGTTTGTTTGGTTTTGTTCTGGAAGAACCTGTATAACAGCATCCAAGAGGTGGTGGGCAGTGTGACTCTCAGTTAACCAGCAGGAGGGAAAGACCCACCAAGGAATGACTGACCCAACAACAGCTGAAACCCAATTACAACCAGATAGCCCACATAAATGACATAAAGGGAATCCCATGTATATCTAGCTCAGGAGATCAAGGAGACAGCAGCATTGAGTCCCACTGGTCTCCTTCCAGAGAAACTCACACCTAAAATCAGGGAATCAAAACAGATCAATATAATATGCAGAAATAAGCAAGAAGAACTACCTATAATGGGGAGACAAAGAAATAACCCCCAATCAAAGGAAAAGAAGGAATCCCCAGAAAGAGTGCAAAATGAAATTGAGGTAAGCAAACTATCAGCTGTTGAGTTCAAAATAATGATTATAATGATGCTTCAGGAGCTCAGTGAGAACCACAAGGAACTCGATGGAAGCTACCATGAACTTACTCTGAACTACTCCAACATGAAAAAGAACATAGAATCTATCAGTAAGAGCCAAGATGAAATGAAGAATACAATATCTAAAATAAAGAATATATTAGAAGGAATTAAAAGCAGGCTAGATGAAGCAGAGAATTGAATCAGCAAGCTTGAGGAAAAGGTAGAAAAAAACTGCCAAATAGAGCAATAAAATGAAAAAAAGACTCAAAGGGCATAAAAAGTGTTTAGAGGAGCTACACAACAACATAAAACACGATAATATTCATATCATAGAGATACCAGGAGAAGACGAGGAGCAAAGTATAACAAACCTGTTTGGAAAAGTAATCATAGAAAACTTCCTTAACTTGATGAGGGAGAAAGTCATGCAAGTCCAGGAATCACATAAGGTCCCCCAATTAAAATGCACCCAAAGTGGCCTACTCCAAGATATATCATAATTAAATGTGCAAAATTTAAAGACAAAGAGAGAATCTTAAGGGCAGCAAGGGAAAAACAGCTAAAATATACAAGGGAGTTCCAATAAGGCAACTAGCTGATTTCTCAACAGAGACACTATAATCCAGAAGGGAAGGTCAAGAAGTATTCCCAGTAATAGAAAGCAAAGTCCTGCAACTAAGACTACTCTACCCAGCAAGCTTCTCACTTAAAATGGAGGGAAAAAAGGCTTAAAGAATATATCTCCATCAAACCAGCATTGCAAGAGATGCTAAAGTGACTGCTTTAAGGAGAAGAAAAAGAGACAGAGAGGAGCACAGGTACAAAGGAAAATGGCGATAAATAAGTACCTATCAATAACCTTAAATATAAGTGGATTAAATGTTCTAATCAAAAGATATAGAGCAGCTGAATGAATAAGAAAATATGACATGCATATATGCTGTCTGCAAGAGACCCAAATAAGAACAAAAGATCTACATAGACTAAAAGTGAAGGGTTGGAAAAAAATATTCCAAGCAAATAGACATGAAAAAGAAAGCTGAGGTAGCAATACTTTTATCAAACAAAATACATTTCAAAACAAAGGCCATAAAAAGATACAAAGAAAGATACTTCATAATACTTAAGTAATTATCCCTCAAGAAGCTACCAGTGTTGTAAACATATATGCACCCAACATAGGAGTACCTAAATGTATAAAGAAAGGCTTGGGGGACATCAAGAAAGATATTTACAGCAAAACACTCATTGTAAGGGATTTTAACACCCCATTGTCGACGATGGATAGATCTTCCAAACAAAGGATCAACAAGGATAGTGTGGTACTGAACAACATTCTAGGTCAAATGGACTTAATTGATGTAAACAGAACCTTTCACCCCAAAGAAGCAAAATATGCATTCTTTTCAAATGTACATGGAACATTTTCAGAGATACACTACATAGTAGGACACAAGCAAGCTTCAACAAATTCAAAAAAATTAAAATCATACCAAGCATGTGCTCAGATCATAATGGATTAAAACCAGAAACCAACCTCAAGGGAAAAAAAAGTCAATAATATTCAAATATATGGAGATTGAATAACATGCTATTAAGTAATGATGTGTCAACAGTGAGATCAAGGAAGAGATAAAAAGGTATCTGAAACAAGTGAAAATGAACACACATTTTAAAAGATAGAAGAACATAGAACAAAAGATAGAACATAAAAAGATAGAAACATTTCAAATAAACAACCTAACCTTACATCTACAAGAACTAGAGGAACAACAACAAATACAGCCCTGAGTCAGTAAAAGGAAGGAAATAATCATTATCAAGACAGAATTAAATGGCATAGAGAATAAAAAAACAATTCAAAGGATCAATAAATCCAGGAGGTTGTTCTTGGAAAAGATAAACAAAATTGATGAACCTTTACCAGACTCATCAAGAAAGAAAGAGAGAGGACCCAAACAAATAAAATCAGAAATGAAAAAAGAGAAGTTACAACTGACGCTACAGAAATACAAAGGATTATAAGAAATTACTATGAACAACTACTACATAAACTATATTACAAAAACACTGTAATCAAAACAGTCTGGTACTGGCTGGTACAGACACATACATAAGTGGACCAGAAAAGACAACCCAGAAATAAAGCGAAGTCTCTATGGTCAATTAATAGTTGACTAAGGAGGCATGAGTATACATTGGAATAAAGATAGCCTCTTCAATAAATGGTGTTTGGAGAACTAGACTGGTGCATGCAATAAAAATGAAACTAAATCACCAAATTATACCATATGCCAGAATAGATTCAAAATGTATAAAAGATTTAAATATAAATCATGACACCATAATAGTCCTAGAGGAAAACATAGGCAGGAAAATTTCGGATATCCCACGTAGCAGTATTTCTGCTGATATATCTCCTAAGGCAAGGAAAATAAAGGAATAAATAAACAAATGGTATACCTCAAACTAAAAAGCTTCTGCACATCTAAAGAAACAATCATCAAAAAGCATCTGCACATCATCAAAACCATCCCGAAAAGGGCACTGACTATATGAGCGAACATTTGCCAATGATACATTGGACAAGGGTTTGACCTCCAAAATATATAAAGAACTCATATGACTCAGCACTAGCAATTTAAACAATCCATTTAAAAAATGCACAGAGGATCCAAATAGACACTTCTCCAAGGAGGACATACAGATGGCCCATAGACATATGAAAAAAAAATGCTCAGCATCACTAACCGTCAGAGAGATGTAAATTAAAACCACAATGGGATATTACCTCACACCTGTCAGAATGCCCACCATTAATAAATCAACAAACAACAAATGCTGGTGAGGATGGGGAGAAAAGGGAACCCTAGTGCACTATTGGTGGGAATGCAGACTGGTGCAGCCACATGGTAAAAAGTATGAAAATTCATCAAAAAACTAAAAATAAAACTGCCTTTTGATGCAGAAATTCTGCTGCTGTGAATATACCCTAAGAATCCTGAATTACCAGTTGAAAAGAATGTACGCACCCTAATGTTTATTGCAGCATTATTTGCAATAGCCAAGTGCTAGAAACAGCCTAAGTGTCTATGAGTAAATGAGTGGATCAAAAAACTATGATATATTTTCACAATGGAATATTACCTATCAGAAAAAAAAGAAGGAACTCTTATTTTTTTTCAAAAGTGTGGATAGAATTGGAGAGTATTATGCTCTGTGAAATAAGCCAGTCAGTGAAAGACAATTATCATATGACCTCACCTATAAGAGGAATCTGATGAACAAAATAAACTAACAAACAAAATAGAACCACAAGCATAGAAACATAGGAAAGACTGAAAGTGACCAGTGGGGAGGGGTGAAGAGTATAATGATGGAAAGAAGGGGAAGGGGCTAGACAAAGAACATGTATGAATGACCCAGGGATATGGACAATAGCGTAGGAATTAACTGTCTGAGTGAGTATGGGATGGGTGGCAGAGGGTAAAGGGGGGAAATTGGGACAACTGTAATGGAATACAAGTAAAAATGATTTAAAAAATTAACTAAGAGGAGAAAACATTAAAAAAGTTTTGTGAAGAAGAAATGACTATAAGACATTTCAGGTAGAGGCATTTCGTGTTCAAAGGCGTGAAGCTTTGTTTGGATAAGAATGGGAGATAAAATGGGGCTGGGACATGCCACATATGAAAAAGAATGGCAACAAATAATTTTGACCAGTTTGTGGCCTGATTGTGATAAACTTGGTGTGCTGGGATTTTCTGTGAAAGCAATGCCTAGGACAATGAAGTATTTAAGCAGAGGATAAAAAGGTCATATATGATATAAAGAATATGTGTATCAATTGTGTACTCTTTCATTGCCTTGGGAAAATAATGTAAATCATTTAAAGAGTAAGGGAGGACATCTTAAATTGAGTTAAATTTGTTGGAGTGACATTACTTAATACATTATGTATGTTTCAGGTGTACAATTCTATAGTACACCATCGGTATATTGAGTTGTGTGCTCACCACCCAAAGTGTAGTTTCTCTTACACTGTATTTGGCCCTTTTTACCTTATCTGTCGGCCCTCATCCTCCTTCCCTCTGTTAACCATCGTGCTGTTTTCTTTGTCTATGAGTTTGCTTGCTTTGGCTGTCTTAATATAATTAGGTGATCTGAGGTAATTTTCTGATTCTTAAGTGTTTTTTAGCTTTACTGTTAAAGCTTTTATCTATCTGGTTCTATCATTTTTGTTTTGAATATGAGTGATCTAGTTTTTCCTTTGAAGAAGTTTTTATGTTGGTGTAGGGAGGGGAGAATAAAGAAGACAGGCTAGGGAGAGAAACATATTTCCTGCCCTGGGAGAGGGCAGCAGTTACTATGATTAAT